>JARHVA010007589.1:55000-160000 GCA_037957365.1 Torreya grandis | reverse complement strand
GGTTACTATTTTGAGTGTATTTAATCTGGTCATAGAGCAAAAGAGTATAGAAGACCCTCTAAAAATGAGTACTCATGAAACTATACAAGGAGTCACAACTCACATTAGTTAAGGGGTATGTATAAAAAGGTCTACTATAGTTGTCATAAGGTAGGACACATTACAATATTCTATCCTAACAAATTTAGAAGGTCATCAAGTCAAAACATGAAGTTTGAAACTCCTAGAATGCAGACAAAAAGGAAAATAAATGTATGGAAACCAAATATAATGAATATGAGTCATTATTAGTCTATAATCTCAAGTGGAATATTGGCTATGATAGAAAATATTTTAGATGTGAAATCAAGTCAAGAATATCTTTTGTCAGCTCATATTGATGATCAAATAAATGATGAAGAGATCAAGCTTATAATGCCAATCAAGCCTGAAAGGATATTAAAGGAAATTCAATCTTACGAGAGCATGGATATTAAGGAATCTCTTAAACTGGTGTTATTTTGGTTCCTTATTAAAAATGGTAACTTCAATAGGCTTCATGAAGATAATCTTTAGTTAGCAGAAGCATAGAGGATGTTTAGTTTGAGGGGGAGCTATTTAGGTTTTTTACTGAGTTTGATTTACATTGAGAAGTGGACTTATGCTTTGAGTTCATCTGAAGGAGGTATCCATGAAGTAAGGGGGATCATGTTCTTATGTTTTTTCATAACTTGTGTTATAATATGGTGTCATTCTAGATGGTAGTGTTTTGAAGACCCTTTGTCATTAATGTCAAAGAGGGAGAATGATCAAGAAGGGAGTTTGACTAGATTGGGGAAAATGAGAGTGCTCAAATTAAAGAATATTTTTCCATAAATGACAACATGAGAGTTTTTTTAGAAATGTTGTCATTGATGTCAAGGTCAAGGTTTATGTCATTGATGTTAAGTTCAATGTTGATATTATTAATGTCAAGGTCAAGGTTGCTATCAAGGTGCATCTGGTAAAGATGAATGGTGAAGTGGTATGTGATAAGGAAGCCATGTGAAAATAGAGAATATGAAAGTAGGAAACATATTGTATCTCTATTGAGAGAGAATTTGAATTCAACCTAATGTTTCTTTTGAGGTTTATTTCAAGTTTTAATACAAGGTAAGCATGTTTGAGTACCAGTCCTTGAATATAAGGTTCTTGAGAAGCCTAGTCATATCATGATCATGTGAATTATGAGCATGGATAGGTATAATATTGTATAAATATCATTAAAGGCATGTGAGAAAGGTTTATAATCATCAAGGAGTGTTTCAAGGTCAGTTTTCAAGCTTCAAGTGTTTGAGAAACCTTGTCATGACACTAGTCATAGCATGACGAGACCTTATGAGAAGGTATGAGCTTGGTGTCCTGGTAATATGGATGCATAGAGGCATAAGAGTCTATATAAGGTAGTTTAGACATGATTATGAGGCTTTGGAGGACTTAAGTGAGTCTCAAGGTAAGCCTATAGGGGTGAAACCCACATATATAATATGTAACTAGACCATTTATAGACCATGTTTGGACTAATGAGGCATCATGATCTATTTTCAAGGCATATGAGATTATTTTGACATGGTTTAAGAATGAGATATGTTGTGTGAGCATATAAGTGAGGTGGAGAGTGCTTGAAAAGTGGTTAGAAGGTCTATTTCAATTCCTAATGTGACTTAGAGGCTAAATCTAAGAAAGTAAAGAGAGGGATGGTGGCCAAATGAGGTATGAGTTTCAAATTTCAAGATAATAATGATAATGGAAGAATTTTAGTGGTGTGATAGGTTTTATCAAGTGTTTGGACCAAGTCTAATGTCAAATTTTTCAAGAAAAGTCATGAAAATTGGTTTTTAGATCTCTCATGTACACAAAATAAAGGTTTCTCAACTTTAGAATAAATTTCAAGTGTTCATTGTAACATGTAACCTATACATTAGAACTTAATCTATTCATTGTAGATGGGAAAGTGTATCATCTCAAAGTTTCAAGCATTGGTTTCTAGAATAAGGGGCTAAGATTTATGAATGATCATTAAGACTGGAAGATGGTGTAAACCCTCAAAGAACCCTAATAGTTACCTAATGAGAAATATATTGTTCTAAAGTTCTCATAATGGTTTGACATGATTAGTTAAGTGATTAGAGCATGTAATCAACTCTCTTAGGCACCTTCAGGTGTGATTGGTGTATACGTATAATATTTTCACACTTTTATTTATTATTGACACTTTGTATCTTATAAGAACCTATTGAGTCTCAATATCTTTGAGTGCATACCTTAAGGTGTGCACCGAGAAAGGGGTGGGTAGACCTTTAGTGCTTCATAAGATTATTATTCCTTTTTCCACTTGCTATCTACACTCTTGCCTCCTAAAATCTTAAATCTTAAGCTATTTCTCTCTTTCCTATCTATTTCTAACATTTTCCATGCTTTATCCCTCATTTCTTACCTTGTTTCCCTTTTGACCTATTTAATAAGCCAGGTTGACTTGGTTGACATAGCTTATTCTAGGGATACTTTGTCTTTTCTTGTTTCCTTGCATCCTGATTGACCTAGCACAAACTTCAACCATTAGCTTGATAATGTGCTAGGTCAACCCAATCAACCTAACATAGTTGACATGTTCAAAATTCCTTAGGGTGAGATAATACTATATATACAAGGTCATTCCTTACCATTTCATAAGAGAGTTAAATTAAGAGAAGAAGTGCGAATGAACATTTCTTTATTAACCATTATACTTGAGGAATAAATATTTAGGGTTTAATAATATCTTTTAGAGCTCCAATATTATCTTTTGGAGAAGTCTTTTGGATCCTTAGGTAGGTCATGTAGCCTAGAGCTGATTTATCTTGATTGTCCTTACAAGCCACAACAATCTATTATGAAGCACCATTGGCCAAGGGAGAGGTTGAGACTCGGTAGGTTAGTCTTCAAAGGTAAGTGTTCATAACTTTATTTCTCCTTTGTAAGAGTAGATAGATGATGTAGTATGTATTATTCTCTTCTATGCATTAGGATTCTATATACATTGACATGAGAATATGTCTCCTATACATGTTTAGTTTAGTTATTTTTTTTTACTCTAACCCCCCCAACTTTGTGCCATAATATTTGTTGAGCACTATATTAGTTTACCTTTATTATTATTATATTAGTTTAATTTCTTATTTATTATCATAAGTGAATGTAGAAATCATAGGACTCTTTTATGGTTGTTGTGTGATTATGTTAGACTGTAGTATTTAGAACCTTGCCTAACATGATGTGTTGTGATAGATGATACAAGTGATCCCCTAATCAAGTCTAGTGGATCTTCATATAGGTCATGCTATTGCTTAACAAGTGTGTGCCCCAATCAGATGTGTAGGTGTGATCTATCTTATCCAATCCAAAATTTATTCATACACACCATGTAATTCTGATTGCATACATTCTGGTGAACCCAATGTGAATCCTATCCCACCACTAGTTGGATTGTCTTCACATTTCCATTTTTGTTCCTTTTCTAATTTAGCATTGTCTCCACTTTGGCTTCACCTTCATTAAATTCTAGTGAACCCAATGTGAATTAAACCTTTATAGATTTTCTTTCACTTATTTTATTCATTTTATCATCTTTTCTATCATATTTCTTGACTTGATGGCTCAATTCTATTGACCCAAATATTTTTATCTATGTAAGAATAGGGAACTAGATTGACTGGCTAGACCCAACATAGGTTTCCAACACTTTTCAGACTTTTTCTTCAGCCTACTAGGTAAACCAAGTTGACCTAGCACATTTCTAGCCAATATGCAGGAAGTTCTTATTCAAGATTCATAGTGCAAGTTCAAAATTCTAGACTTCCAAATTTGTAGTCTAATCAAATAGGTCAACAAACTCAACTTAGAAAATTTGTAGACATATAGTTCAATTTTCTAGGTTGACCAAGTTGACTTAGCATGCTTTTTCAAATTTTTATAGAAGGTTCATATCTCACTTGGTCAACTAGCTTGACTTAATTTTGTAGATTGGGATAGTTATCTCCAAGGTTATAGGTCAATTACTTATTATATTTTCATCTCCAAAACATCAAGGTCATTTTCTATACTTTTCTTTCAAAATTGCAATTTGTGTATGTGTACTAATTGGATTGGCCAATGTCAATTCAATTGATTGTTTATTTCATTTTAGTTTCTAATTTTCTAGACTAGCTATAGGCATATATCATTTCATTTCTCATCTTATTAGAAAACCTTTTTTCTTTCCCTATCTGCTGTGCTATGTCAACTAGCTTGACCCTGCACTATATTAGACCATGCTTTTTCCTTTGTCAATTACATTAGGTTGACCTGGTCAACCTAGAAGTTTTTTCAACTCCTATGCACTACACTAGGTCAAACAGGTTGACCTAGCATAGTTTTCAAACCCTTTTCCCTTTTCTATCAGTTTATTCTCCTAAACTAGTTAGTTCTATAGATTTTGTCTAGATTTATTGTCCCTATTTTGCACTAGGTCAACCAGGTTGACATAGCTTTATTTTTGTCATTTTTTAAATCCTTTGTTTTCTCATCTTACTTTCTTATTGGGTGACAACACTAAATTTCAAATAGTAGGCATGATGGAATTCACCAATCCTCATAAGGTTTCCCATAGACAAAGTAGAGTTCCTTTCTCAAATGCTAGTAATGTCTATATTGTAACTTGCATAATGGACTATAGTTTCCCTCATAATACCTCTTTGCAACATAATCCTTCTTTTATCATAGAAAACCAACCTGTCTTAGAGTATACTCCTGAAATGCTTTTCTTTATTAACTAATTTCCCCAATATAAAGGGAAATATCTATCTATCATTTACAATCTCATGATTGGTGATCAAGACAATAATCTTCATTCACCACATTCTACATTCTCAAAAGGGTTTGGTAGTACTGATTTCTTTGCTTCACTTCTCCCTAATCATGACTTATTCTCATGCTTCTTTTTCTTCTACCTCCATGCCTAGTATCTCAACTACCATGGCTGGTTCTACATCTAGTAGACCTCTCTTAAGATCCACTATCCTAAATCCTTCTACTAGTTCATTGTTTTCTACCCAAGGCATTCATGCTTCTAATGATTTTTCCCTCTCTTCCATTCACTATACCATCTTTTGCTACATAAGAAAGCTTTTCCACTATTGCCTCTCATTCTCATCATTGATCTCAAGCTCTCAACAACACCAATAACGGTACCCAAGCCACTATTATCAACACCAAATATTCTAATAATGTTATTCAAACTCACAAACTTCTATTGTAAACTCTCAATCAAATGAATTCTTTCCAAGCCCATAACAAAAATCAAATGATGAGAATACAAAATCACATTCTTCATCTTCAAATGTAACCATAACCAATGGCTAGGGGCACACATAACCAAAGTGTTCCTCCCCCTCTATTTCAATAATCTCAAGGTAATATTATTCCTCAACCTCCCTTAATCAATAAAACTATCAAACATCTAAAAAATGAACCTCTCACTACTCAAATTGATAACATTGATATAGGAGGTATAACACCTACAATCTCTTATAATGGATCAATTGATCCTTCTCTTCATCTTAAAACGTTTCGAAATATTTATAAATATTGGGTTAAATTAAACACCTTTTTCTCTACTAAGATCCTTACTAAGACCCTCACAGGTGATGCCTTGGATTGGTAAAACCAACTTAAACCTAATTCCATTACAAGTTTGGAAGATTTAGTGAATGCTTTAATTCAAGAATTCCAAACTAGTGATCTTCCTAAAAGCACTTTGGCCCATTACATTAATTTCAAGAAAATAAAAAATGAAAATTCCCAAACATGGGTTAAATGATGGAATAATTTATCAAATAAATATGAATAAACATGGCCAATGATAGTCTTTTTCATCTCTTTACAAATTTTGTTTATCCCAAATTACAATAGCAAGTCCATACCCTTTCTCCATGCAATTTGGAAGAAGCAATTGATCAAGCTAAATAATAAGATTTATTTATGCATCAATTTGAGCCACCCCAACCTTCCACAAGTTCTTTTATATTAATCAAAAACAAAAACTACAATGTTACTAGTGATAGTGTTTTTGATTCATATGATACCATTCACCATGTTCAAGTTATTGTTCCTACCCCTTCTTCAAAACCAGCTTCCTCTTCTCAACAATTTATTAATCCTCATTTCTCAAAAAGTAAATTTAATGTTCATAAACCTATTTCCTTTGTTGAATTTCTTAAACATTCACCTAGGCCTCTTCCTTATGAAATTGACCCTACTTATCCTATGAAAACTTGGTATGATCCTAGTAAGTTTTGTTGGTTTAATACTAGTTAGGGTCATTCTCATGAAACATGTAGACAACTTCATAATTTATCTATGGAATTTATTCTTGTACCTAATTTTGACTATGATTATATCATGCATAAATGCCAACAAGCCTATGATCATGCATTTAAATAATACAAAACTCATGAGAAAGATCATACCTTGAATCAAGCAAATGCTCATTTAGCTATTTATAAGGATCCTTTACCTAATCATCAACCAATTCAAGAAAACCAAGGCAAGCCCAACACTTTCACCAATAATTTATAAAGTCTTACAGAACCAATTTCTAAAGAAAATGTGGTTAACATAACTAATATGTGAAAAGTAGTGGATTTCATAAATTCTCAGCCTATTTATACCCCGTCTCCTTCTCAAGCATGCCATGTTATCCAAGATTCTTCTCCAACTCATTTAAATGAGTTGGGGAAGGAATATCTTATAACCTTTGATGAATATCCAAATTATGATTCTCCTTTGGATAACACATCCCATGTTATTTCTACCACTCTTCTATCATTGTCTCTTTCCAATATTAATCAACATTATGTTAACACATCTTATACTCCTCAAGATCAAGTTGAACCTATTAGTTCATCATCTCAACATGATTTAAAACCCTCTTCTAAACCTTCTCATTATTATCAATACAAATTTCAATTCTCTTTAGCTCTTCCCTTTGAATACCTCCTTAACCATTATGTACCTATATCTAATAACCTTCTCATGGGTTATGATGAGTGGGATCCCATTGCATAAATCACTAATCTCCCTTCTCAAATTCCATTTCATGAACTCATAAGGACATCTACCCATCATCAGAACCATCTTATGCAACTATTATTTGAGATGAATTACCCTTGTCCTCCCTTAGCAAGATGAGAGGTAGCCTTATCTGGTTTTGAGGATGGTATCTTGAAATAATGTGAAGAGATGTCCATCAATGTTTACAAAACTATCAACACTTCTATTTCATTAAAATTTCCCATCACATATATGATTCTTAATGAGATTATACTTTGTACAGATGATCCTCCCATATTTATTAGCATCTAAATTTGTGATATCCAAGTTAATCATTCTTTGATTGAGGGTTCTAGTACTTGTGTTGCTTTTCTTGATTTCATTAAAAGCTTTGGATATTCTTATTCAATCGTAAGTCCACATGTAGCACCTACCAAGGATATGATAAAAAGAAAATGCTTCCCCTTGGGTGTGTGTGGCTTCTCATTACTATCCCACTTGTCATTATTCATGTGAAGGTGGTCATCTTTAAATTTCCTCTTTCTTATAACATCTTGATTGGTAGGTCATGGACTCATCATATGCGAGATATCACCTCTTCTAACTATTAATGCATTAAATTTTGTCATAATGGAGCCATTCCTAGGATTCAAGGAAATACTAACCCTTGGAATTTTGAACAATTCCAATATCATGGTGTATTTAAGATTCTTACTCTTGAGCCTTTACCTAACGTTCCATTTCATGAGTCACAACATCTGAATTTTCTTATCAACTCAACTAGAGGATATAATGGGCATCCTAATATTATTTTTAATATTCCTCCCAACCTTTTAGACTCTGATGATGATGAGCTTGATAAGATTAATCTCAAGATCAAAACTTCTGATCTCATACCTCATCTTGTCTCACAACTTCTTGCTTCCTTATAACCTCATTCTCACAAACATACTTGTGATGACATTCCTATAGTCTTATCCAAGACTCATCATTCTATTCACCATGCTTATTCTAATGACAATGTTATTTCAACCTATGTCATCAATTTGCATTCACCTGATTATGATGATGGCTATTCCTTAGATGATATTTTATTAGGTGGTCTTGTCCAAGCTTGTGATGTTGAGATTGTGCATTATCATTCTTCTTTACTTGAGAATTTTCATGTATCATCTTATGTTCAAAATTTTGTAGTTATTGAAAATGCTTCCCCTTGGGTGTGTGTGGCTTCTCATTACTATCCCACTTGTCATTATTCATGTGAAGGTGGTCATCTTTAAATTTCCTCTTTCTTATAACATCTTGATTGGTAGGTCATGGACTCATCATATGTGAGATATCACCTCTTCCAACTATTAATGCATTAAATTTTTTCATAATGGAGCCATTCCTAGGATTCAAGGAAATACTAACCCTTGGAATTTTGAACAATTCCAATATCATGGTGTATTTAAGATTCTTACTCTTGAGCCTTTACCTAACGTTCCATTTCATGAGTCACAACATCTGAATTTTCTTATCAACTCAACTAGAGGATATAATGGACATCCTAATATTATTTTTAATATTCCTCCCAACCTTTTAGACTCCAATGATGATGAGCTTGATAAGATTAATCTCAAGATCAAAACTTCTGATCTCATACCTCATCTTGTCTCACAACTTCTTGCTTCCTTATAACCTCATTCTCACAAACATACTTGTGATGACATTCCTATAGTCTTATCCAAGACTCATCATTCTATTCACCATGCTTATTCTGATGACAATGTTATTTCAACCTATGTCATCAATTTGCATTCACCTAATTATGATGATGGCTATTCCTTAGATGATCTTTTATTAGGTGGTCTTGTCCAAGCTTGTGATGTTGAGATTGTGCATTATCATTCTTCTTTACTTGAGAATTTTCATGTATCCTCTTATGTTCAAAATTTTGTAGTTATTGATTTTTGTATTTTTCCTCTTTATTACAAAGTAGAAATGGCACCGACACCTCTAATTCCTAAGGAGGCCCATAGGACAATGTTCATGGATTTTCCTATGACCAGCCCTTACTATTTTTATAGGTTCCCTAATTCCCATAATTGGTTTACTCATGAGGTTAGTGATACCATTCTTATACCCTCTATTGATCATGATTCTCCCATAGTCGAAACTATGTTAGAACCAATTATTATTGTTTATTCCACTCTTGCTTCTTTCCCTATTTCTCTTCTTGTTAAGACCAATTCTATTCTTTCTCCATCATCACCTCCTCTTGGTGATGGTTTGATTCCTTTGCCTAATATGGATCCTGTACCCACCAAATGGGTTGATGAGTCATTTCCCTCTTCTTCCACACTTTTTACACCTTCTTTTATTAGTGTTCCTCCCAAACACACTCACAATCATATATGTTGCTTTCATGGGATAGATACTCATTCTTCTACCCATTGTCATAAGCTGTGAAAATATATTGATACCTTTCATCCTTCTCCCCATCCATAGACACTACCATACCTCCTTCCAAGATTCTTGTTGACTATATACCTAAGTATTGTGAGAGGTATTATATATGACACCAATGTATCACACATCATATTGATCATTGTCATATCCTTTAGCAACATCTTAAGGATCATCTTATAGTTATCCCTAGACTAGCTACTATTCTTCCTATAAGTCATTCTCACAAGAAGGTTCACCCTTATTATCCCATAGTTAATCCTCCTATGGTTCTTTCTCCACCCGTGGAACCTCCATCACCCATTGATCCTTCTCCACTATTGATTTTTCCTTCTTTCATAGATCCCATTCCCACACATTTTTCTAATCATCCTTTGCCTAGTTTCCCTCCTCATCATGATCCAATGAGTATTCCTACTTTTTTATTTGAGGATATTAGAAAATAAATATTTTCCCAGTATTCAGTAAATATCGATGAAACATTAGTTGTAGTTTGTATCTAGCTTCATAGAGATTTATCTGATGCCTTGGATAATGTGTGTGGATAGATTTATTAGTACTTATGAGAACATGAATGGTAATTTTATATTTATATTTGGATTGTATGTGTGCTCCATATATTTTTTTTTAATATTTGATTATATGATTTGATACTTTATCAAATTCTTGCTTATCTTATATCATTATCTTCTTTATTGTACTATATTTCTTTGTTAATTTCATATTCTATTTTTTTTGCATATATTTGTTCTTCCTTATCATTGGTTTATATTTATATTTTATTCTTATTATAGCACTTGGATATTTCTTTTGTGAGTTGCTTTGTAAGACCATGGATAGGACTTGACAGATCCTCACAAAATCACCATATTTAGCTTGTTATTGCCTTGTATCTTCATGATTATTTTATTTTCTTATCCTTGATTTTCATAGATAATTGTCATGGTGACTTATTTGTATTTACCCTATTCCATTTGGTTATTATCTCCTTTTACCATGTGATCAATTAGCAAAAACTATTTCTCATTAATATTTCCTCTTATCGGCCCACCTATGGATCTCCTTTTTTCGTTTCTTCCTTTTTTTTCAAACTAATCATATGCATGGTTGAGATTTGAGATCACATATTTGTTCATTATCAAGCCTAGGTGTCTTAGTCATTATTTTGTCTTTAGTTACTTATCTTCCTTTAGCCTTAGCCTATAGCTCATTCATGTGTATCACTATCTCTCTCATGTTTGGTCTTCCAAATCTGTATGGAGGAGGGATCTTAAAAATAATTCAAAATAAATTTAAAAGATAAATCATTTAAATAAAAGGAAATGATAACAAATGGAAATGATATGTAATATTCTTAAAATTCAAATCACATTGAAAGACATGATTTCAAGTAGAAATCTCCTATTTCTAATCAAAGCTTAAACTCCACAGTTAGCTTCACATAGAGTTAAAGTATTTTGGGGTGTGGTAGGCCAATATATTTTAATAGGGGAGTTCAAAAAAATATATAGTGCTAACTACTTTCTCATGCAAGTATCCAATCTTCATAGTAGACCAATGAATCTGTAAGGGGTCCTAATGAGTGGGGAACATGTCATGGGGACATAGGTCCATTTTAATTTTTCATTGTAACAATATAACTTCATGATTTGATCTTATTAGTACACATATCTACCTAAAAATATTTGTTTCTATAGGGAATAGGTTTCTTTTATACATAGATGACCACTAGTCACTTAGTGTCTTCTCATATTCTTAATATGCCTCTTATCTCCTAAGGTCTTCTCTTAAGAGACATAAGTCTTTAATTCTTACACTCCCTTTTTCATTCCCTTTCATTATATTTCCTCTTAAGAAATATTGCCTTGCCTTTTCATCACACCCTTTAGGTTTTTATTTTGTGAGTTACAACATTAGACCGTGGATATGACTAACAATTCCTCACAAAATTACCATTAATTTTGCATTCCAATCCAATATTATTATTCTGCTTGCCAATGATATTTTGACATCCTTTTGGGTTTTTCATTTGTGAGTGTTTTATCCTATTACCCTTAATCCCTGTGTACTTGGTTGTTCATACTTATTCCAACCCATATGGTGTTCCCTTTATTGAGTTGTAGTGTAAGATCATGGATAAGACCCATAATTCCTCACAAAGTTTTACAACAATCAAGTCACCATAAAATTATATGTGTCAATTTTAAGATATGATTCAATTGATTATGAAGTTACACATCATTTGACATGTTTCCCAGCTTGAACTAGTATGTTTTATGCTTACTTCATTTTTATTTCACCTCGTATTTTCTTATTTTCCAAGTGCATTTAAGATTTCAACCATTTTTTGAATTTTTTCATACTTCCCATCTTTAAATAGTGTAATAAATTTAAGACCAAAATTTCATTGACATTTCATTTGTTTTTCTTACCTTGTATGACCTTCTGCATACCTTCCATTTTATTAAATTATTTTTCATACTTCCCAATGTGATATAGTATGCTTTTACTTGTTTTAATTTGGTGAAAAAATATTTCATCTTTGGTTTGAAAACAAATCCCCTTTTTACCATCTTGTTTGGCACTCATTGGTTCTTTATATGTAGTCATTTTTCATGTTATTACACATTTCCTAGCTTGAATTAATGTGTAGTACATTTTTGATCGATTATATTTTTCCAAGTCTTTTTGCTTGTTTCTTTTTAACCATGCATGTATTTATCATAATGATATAAAAGAAACCATATCTCATATATTTCCAATAACATATTAAACAAATCTAAATACATGTGCTAGAAAGAAATATATCCAAAGCATCCACATACATAACCAACAAAATGATAACAATATATCCATAATGACCACATACACAAATCACATTAGCAAGCCAAAATGATACATCATATATATATATATATATATATATATGTATATATATATGTATATGTATATATATATGTATATATATATATATATATATATATATGTATATATATATATACATATATATATACATATACATATATATATATATACATATATATATATATATATATATATGTATGTATGTATGTATGTATGTATATATACATATACATATACATATATATATATACATACATATACATATATATATATATATGTATATATATAGATATATATATATATATATATATATATGTATATATATATATATATATATATCTACATATATACATATATATATCTATATATATACATACATATATATGCATATGTAGGTATATATATATATGTATATGTATATATGTATATATATACACATATATACACACACAACCATAATCAATGCTCTATCTCTAGGGATGGGATCCATCTTGTCTATCTTGTGGCCTAGGCATGTTGCCTATTGAGGCCTCAGTCTAACTCTTCTAAATAGTATGATATAATGAGGTAGTTTGAGATCTCAATCCCTCTACCTAATTAGTCATTTTTCATGTTATTACACATTTCCTAGCTTGAATTAGTGTGTAGTACATTTTTGATCGATTATATTTTTCCAAGTCTTTTTGCCTATTTATTTTTAACCACGCATGTATTTATCATAATGATATAAAAGAAACCATATCTCATATATTTAAAATAGCATATAAAACAAAGCTAAATACATGTGCTAGAAAGAAATATATCCAAAGCATCCACATACATAACCAAAAAAATGATAACAATATATCCATAATGACCACATACACAAATCACATTAGCAAGCCAAAATGATACATCACACACACACACACACACACACACACAACCATAATCAATGCTCTATCTCTAGGGATGAGATCCATCTTGCCTATCTTGTGGACTAGCCATGTTGCCTATTGAGGCCTCAGTCTAACTATTCTAAAAGTAAGATATAATGAGGTAGTTTGAGATCTCAATCCCTCTACCTATCCTTATAAATGTGTTATTTACACCTGTGCCTGTACTAACTCAATCTGAGTCACTATATATGCCTGTATCAGATGGGTCTACATTTGCTATGTATGCATGTGCCATCTATGTCACTATCTCTAGATGTGTATCTCTCTCATCATCTAGGGCCTTCTAATCCTATATCTCTCCTATACCCATCTATACTAGTGGTTGTTCCCTTTCTCTACATCTGTATCTACATCATAGCCTCTCTCTCTAGTCTAAACCAGCTCACCTAAGTTGGGGTAGATGGTACACTTAGATCCTCTAATGTCATGGGGTCATATGGTTGTAGAGTCTCATCTAGGATTCCATGGAGTACTCCACTAACTAGGGACCCCCATCTCTCCTCTTCAACCTTAGGTACACCTAAAAAATCACAATAGATGGATATTAGATCACTATCATATATCATAATATCTATCTATCTATTTATCTTTCAATTCAAAGCTTAAGTAATAAATTAATCATATTTTTATTACCTATTAATGTCTCAGTTACTATGGTCTCACTATCAGCATGACTGCCTAGTATAGTCTCCCCATCTATGTGACCTCCTATTACCTCTTCTATAGGTTTCCTCCTTAGCTCAAACTTGGCTATCATGGCTCGTGTCCATCTCAGCCTATGCTTGAGAAGTCTCTCACTCATCTGTGTCTCCTCTAGCTCCTCTACTAACTCACCAAGGATGATGATGGTCTTCACTCTCTCTGCTTACCTCCATTGATGTCATGTCCTCAATGGCCATATCTTGTCTCTCTATGGAGCTGGTGGTGATATATCTAGTATCACTACCTATGCCTCCTCTTGCTTTACCCCTCATCATGCCTGACCAGTCCATGGTCACTCTAAGTATGCTCATAGTTTTGGCCTCACTATTAATGGTCTAAATCCCATCTTCCCTCTTGGTTCCCTCAAATGTTGATTCCACTACTTAGGCACGAGTATTGGTGTCACTAGATGAGGTAAACCCATCTATCCTAGTACATATGCCATTAAATGTGGCTCTCTTCACAATGTATAGTGTCTTATCACCTCTTTACTCTTTAACACTGGTCCAACTATGTGTTAGCTCTCCCAAGTAGTCATTAAAGACTCATATGGTTTCGATATTATGTTAGTACATCTCACCATATATAGTGTTGGCATGTAGAGCATGGCCTACACTACCTAGTCCTTTCTCCATCTCCTCACTCGAGGTGACCTATCAATAACCACATAGGACAACCTAGCCAATTGATATATATGAAATCTCTTATATATCTATGTTATTAATAGTATGATTGGTCCCATAGTATTCTACCCTCTGACCAGCATCTCATATAGATCATGCATAAATTGGACCAAAATGATAGAGCCTAGATCGTATAAAACTCCCTCCTATAGCATCATCCTACTCAAGGCTACAACATATAGTGGTACCTTTCCATTTGACTTGTGATATAACACCTGTTGTGTCATAAGGCCTATCACCACCTTTTGGAGATCTAGAATTTATGATATATAGACATCATCCATGCTCACTCTCCACCCTAATAATATCATCTCTCAACTTGTATCCCACATAATTAAGGCTCTCTTCTCTTATCTATTATTTGGTATCCTTGTGGTCACTAGTGTTCCTACCATATTTAGCCTAAGGTGGCATGGACATCTTCTAGTGTGATATCCACCTCTATCACATCCCCATCCACCTCCCATTTAAAGGTGTTACTCAACTGTTCCCAACAACCAAGGAACATGACTAATAAGTCTATGATCAGGGGTATCTTACACATATTGGTTATACCTCCTAGACTTATGAATATCAGTCTAGCCCTATCTCCATCCATCAATCTCTATAATAAGTTTGGTAGTCAAGAGACATCCTATAATGTCTAGAATTATCATCATCTCTGCAATCAAGAAACAACAAAGGATGTATTAGTTCCTCCATGTCATGTATAATCATAATACATTCTTTATATATTCTATTTTTAATCATTAAAAAGTATAATTTATTCATTTTTATCTATTTTAGCCTATTTTGGTCCCCCTTACCCTTTTTTGGTCATTTTGGACCTTTTTAGCTCACTTTTGGCTTTTTGCATGCCTTTTTATGCTTTCTTTGGTTTCTTGGTCAACTTAGTTTGACCAATTTTTTTTCCTTTTTTTTCCACATTTCCTATTGTCCTTATTATCCTCTTTTATCTAGTGATAAGTTTCCATTTTGGCCCTTATAGACCAATTGGATATCTTGCATTAGGTTTTTGGCTTTTAGAATGTGCTAGGTTGACCTATACCCCCTAGGTCGACCACATGGATTTTAGCCTAATTTAATTTATTAGGTCTACCTAGTAGGTTTTAGTGTGCTGACCTAGTACATTTTACCAAAAACATACCTTTTTCTATCTTTTTCCCTAATTCTTTCCAACTCATTTCCCATCTTCCTATTTCTCTCCCTTTAAGTATAATTTTGTTCATTTTTATCATATATAAATGCTTAAAAATAATTTTTTATCAAAATTCAATTAATTCATTTCAAATTTTAAAATTTGGTTTGATATTCTTAGATGCATACCTTAGTACACCTGCTCTTGCTCTTTGACGTCCCTCTCATCTAACATGTCATTACCTTGCCATTCTAGCTTGTTTTCTCTCTAGATCTCTATTTCTCTTCTCTTCCAATGCAAAATAACAAAATGAATTCTAATTTTCATATTTTAAACTACTTTTTAGCAACTCAAATCCTTCATTTATTTTCCTTCAGATTCCTTCTTTTTCTCATATCTTTGTTTCTATTCATCCATTTTGTAAACCATAAAATTCGTTATATTCATGATGACATATAGATTATTTTCCACCATTATATGTCTATATTCTAAAAATTTTGATTTTTGGCTATTTTTGCACTAACTTCTATCGGTTCACCTAGTGTGCTTTACATTAGACACCTTCACTTTCTTATGGTCTTCTTTTCTGATATCAAGGTAAGTTAAAGGTATGTATTTTTCAATTTTATCCTTTCATTTATCTTATTTACTTCTTACTACACTTTAATTAGCATCAACATTATGTGTTATCATATTCTATCCTAAAGCACCATCTCGTGTTACACTTACGTGACACGTGATGAGATTTAGTTGGGGTATATGTATACACATAATATTGTCACAATTATATTGTTTACTGACACTTCATATCTTTTAGGTACCTACCAAGTCTCAATCTCTTTGAGTGCATTCCTTAAGGGGTACATCAAGAAAGGGGTGGGCAAACCTTTGGTGCTTTGTAAGATTATTATTCCTTTTACCACTTGATATCTATAATTTTGCCTCCTAAAACCTTGAACCCTAAGATTATTTCTCTCTTTCCTATCTATTCCCACATTTTTTCATGTTTTATCCCTTCTTTATTACCTTTTTTCCCTTTTGACATGTTCAATAGGCTAGGTCGACCTAGTCAACCTAGCTTATTCTAGAGATACTTTGCCTTTCCTTGTTGCCTTACATCCTAGTTGACCTAGTACAAACTTTAGGCATATATCAATAATGTGATAGGTTTACTTGGTTGACCTAGCATAGTTGACATGTCTAAAAGTATTTAGGGTGAGATACTACTATATATATAAGGTCATTCCTTACCATTTTATAAGAGAGTTTAATTAAGTGAACAAGTGTGAATGAACATCTACTTATTAACCATTATACTTGAGGAATAAAGATTTAGGGTTCATAATTTTAGGTTTGATTTATCTTATCTGATCTAATATTTATTGATGCACACCATGCAATTTTAATTGCATAAAATTGGTTTGTCAGGTGAGTGAGTGGACCCTACAAGAAAGGCCTTATTTCTCAAAGATTTATTGTAGTAATCAGAGATGACCAAGTTAAAGTTGATAAATGGATGAAGGTTGAAGATTAAGACTTGTAATATATATCCATGTTGGTATTTTAGTATGTTTTATCCCTTAGGTGTGCTGAACTGGTCTTATAATTTGACTAGTTGCTAACAGGCCTAATGGTGCAAATAGTGAGAAAACAAGGAAAAAGTGAGAAGTTAGTTAGGGATATGTTATCATAGATGAGAGATGAGTCAAATTGCATAAATAAGTTTTTAAATACCTTTAATACATGTTCATGTTGGATAGATGTTTTTGAGGTTACTTGATATGATGAAAATATTGCTCGTAAGTTAACTTGTGTAATGCAGATGAGAGAGTGAAGGTGTAAGGTTGTGATATTGGTCTACAAGACCAATATTCCCATATTAAAAATTTATCTATCCATTTTTATATTTTTATAATTATATTAAATTATCATCCACATGCATTTAAATTATCTTAAAGTGTCTACATAGGTTTTGAAGGTCATTATCACCATGACTGTGTTTGAAGGTAAACTAGCAGATCTGGGTAAGCAAGTTATAGTGATGAATATAAGAATATTTTCCATAAGTGAATGTATATAATAAACAAAATATGTTGTGTTTTTTACTTCAATGACTATTCTTTTTAGAATCTTGGAAGTTGGTAAAAGTGATTGAAATGGTAAAGCCAAAATGGGTTGACTGGTTTAGGTTTGACTATGTATACTGAAGACAAATTATTAGTCTAAAAGATCAATATTTGGCATTATTCCTTATGATATTTATTATTTAGAGTGATATATATATATATATATATATATATATTTCAAATAATCTATTTAAAGTTTCAAAGGTCATATATAGTATTCTTTCTGTTGTTGAAGATCAAATTTCCATGACTATGTATTAAAGCTAGTTAGCAATTTTGAGTGGGTTACTTGCAGAGAATGGTTTGAATACTTTTACCCTGAGTTGTGAAGTAAAAAAAATATTTTTATTATACTAAGGTCATTTATATTTTTAATATATGATTTTTTGACATGATTTTTTATCAAAATTATTTTCTTACTTCAATTGTTCAAAAAAGATTTTTTAAGTAGGCATAGGTCTAATATGAACAATATTAATGGTGTTATTCAAGTAGTGGTTTGAGATAAAAAGTGTCATGGATAAAATATGAGCCTTTATAAGGTTTATTTTAATGTAATATTATGTGTTACTTCTATGTGAAGTGTTTTAAGGTGTTCTAAAGAAGATAAAGTGTAACATGTCATAGAATAAACCTAATGGGATTAGGTCTCTATGAGACCTAAATATGAGATAAGGCCTAATTCAAATATGCTAGACCTAAAGGGACCCAAATAAAATTTTATTCATATATATGAGATTTCCTAAGATAAATTTCATGGATGAACTAAGAGGGTAAGGGTGTTTGGCCAACTAAGAGGGATATGAACAAGTGACTTATATAAATACTAGGTAATTTTAAGCCTATTAAGTAAACAAAGTGTAAGTAAATAAGTTAACACATTAATGAGTATAATAAGGTATTATATACAATTATAATATCATATAATATGATTTATGAATATTTGATATAGGTTATGCATGAGGATCAAGGTCATATGACCTAATCAAGTCAAGAAGAGAGCTAGTTGAGCAAAGAAGGCTAGAGACCAGTTTGAGAGAGATAAAAGAGAGAGAAGAGATAAAGAAGGAGATCATCATATATTATATGAGAAACAAATTTTTATGAAGGTAATCAAGGGTTTTATGTGTTTTAGCTATTTTTGAGTCATCCAGGGGATTGTTGCCTCCTTGAAAGTGGGTGCTTACTAAAGCATAACTAACTTTGTGCTTAGTTAGTTGGTATTAGTGCTCCATGTGAAGTGGGTGATTAATTAAACTTTATGTTTGTCTTATAGTTATATAGTCCATTTTTATACATCAATGGTTTTTCATCCCCTTGAGGGTCTCTCACACATAATGTGTTATCTTATGTTCTTATGTTTCATTCTTGTATAGTCGATTACTTATCCATTGTTTGATTCACATGCTTGAATGAATGTTCATGAATGATTAAGTGGAATTGAAAGAAAGGTTTTTGAATAATGATTCACCCCACTCTCTTAGTAATTTTTCTTCTACCACTGAGTATATAATCAAATTATTGAATATTTATATATATAGTTATAAGAAATCATTGTTATGTAAGTACATATGCATTTATTGTTGGTGTCCCTTAGTTTATGTATTTTTTGATGGCTTAACATTTAATATGAACCAAATGAATATTCATAGAATAAATATATTTCACTCATTTACCTATTTATACTATCATATCCCTAAATTTAAAAGGATCATTTAAAAGGATCGTGGATGATACATGTAAGGACGGTATCTTTAAACTAGGAACCGCATCCATAGATAATTCAGAGTATATCTCTAATGATATATCTTAATATGATTAATTCACTATTATAAATATGATGATATATATTTGAGGATCCTTTTGAATTATACTCTGAGTTTTAGTTGAGTATCATCATAAACCTTATTATTCTATGAAACTTAAACCCCTTCATTATATAAAGATAAACATTAAGTGTTTGGTTTGAATCAAATGTCCTATTATAATATCCTAATTTAATAATTAGTGGCTTGGGTATGCAATAATATAAATTTCATAGTAGATCACTATAAATATATATAAAAGGCAATGATTATAAGGATGAAAGTTATAATAAAAACATGCATCAAACATAAAATAAAATAAAACAATTTATTTTATAAATGTAGTGACTTATCCTATAAATACAATGTACTTGTTGTAAATATTGTCATTGATGTCAAAGGTCTAACATTGTTGGTGATAAAGGCCCCATAGCATTTTTTGTCTAAAAGTGTTTTTAATTTTCATATTATAGCTAAATGTGTTGATATTTATTTAATATTAAAGAATATATTTTTGGTTGCCTAAATTCAAAAAGAGGGTCCATGAGGAAGTCAAAGAGTCATGAGGAAAAGACAAAAGAGGGAAAGGATGTATTTTACCATGAAGGGTCAGCTTGAGGAATTCGAAAGGTCACCAAGTAAAGACAAAAGAGGAAGAGTGCATTTTTCCATGAAGAGTCACCTTAAGGAATTCAAAAGGTCACCAAGATAAATACAAAAGGGGAAAGGACACATTTGATCATGAAAGGCCACCATGTGACCTTTCAAATGAAAGGATTCAAAGGGTCATGTAATTTTGGCACCATTTTCCATGAAGAGTGAATGGTCACAAAGGTTGAATGCCAAAGGTCATTTGGAAAGCTATAAATAAAGGCTTAAGAAGCCATTTGTAATATGCAAAAGAGTGCATGGTTTGTAATTATTTAATATAAGAAAAGAGGAGAGAATATAAAGAGAAATTGTAGAGTTCTATCATTTGTTGAGCAATCAATATTAAGAGATAGTTGTGTTTTATACACAAGAGAAGTTGGTGCTCCTGTGGGTTGGTGGTCACAAATCTTTATAAGGGGTTGGTGCTCCTATGGGTTGGTGCTCACAAATAGTAGTTGTGTTGGTGATCAATGAAGGGGTTGGTGCTTGAAAACTTTGTAATTTGAGTTGGTTCTCATTATTATACTTGAGATTGTTCTCCATGGGTTTTCCCACGTTAGGTTTCCTTGTAAAAATTTGGTGTCTCTCTCTCCCTCTTATGTGGTCATGTTATTATTTAAATTTTATTACATATATTTAATTTATGGTTAAGTGGAGTTTGATTAAGTAAATTTTTTATAAGATATATGATATACTTATTAACCCCACCTCTTAGTATATCCCATGCTTGAAAATTTATATCAGGGCAAGTTCTTTTGAAAAGATTTTAATAGCTTGAAGGTAGATCAAGAAAGCAAGATGGATGGATCACATGAAGGTTTTTATACAACTAAGGCACCTTTGTTTTATGGGATAAATTATGACTTTTGGAGCATAAGTATGAGGAATTATTATATGTCCCTTGATTTCAACATTTGGCAAGTAGTGGTATAGGAATATGAAGAGCCACAGACACTTATAACTACTCTGACATAAAAGAAGGCAAGTGAAAATAATGCTAAAGATTTAAATTATATTTTATGTGATTTATGTGAATCAAAATTTGTTAGAGTTATGGAATGTAAATATTCTCATGAGACTTGGGTAAAGATTGAGAATATTTACAAAGGTGATGGAAAAGTTTAGCAAGCTAAGTGCTAGACTTTTAGAAGATAGTTTGAGAGTTTAAAAATGGAAGAAGAAGAAAACATAACAAGTTATCTTTTGTAGGTTGATCAAATAGTTAATCAGATTCAAGGCCTTGGAGAAAATTTAGAATAATTAATGGTGGTACAAAAGTTTTTGATATCTCTACCAATGAGATATGATGCAAATGTTTTGGCAATCAAGGAGATGAAAAATCTAGCCAAGCTAAAAATGGATGAGCTACATGGTATTCTTATAGCATATGAGATACAAAAAGAATAAGACAAACCCTCAAAGAGGGAAGCTACTTTCAATACATCAAATAAATACAAGGCTAAAATTCAAGAATCAAGTGATAGCTCTAGTATTGAGGAAGATGACAAAAGATCTCTATTCATTTGCAAGCCAAAAAAGGTCATAGGTAAATATCAAGGAAAATTGCCATTTAAGTGTTTTAAATGTGGTAAGATTGGACATTTTTTAGTTAAGTGCCTAGATAATAATAATGGTGACAATGTTTAAGAAAAGTCTACATAAAAGAAGAACTTCAAAGGAAAATTCAAGAAGGGATTTGAGAAGAAGTGTTTATATTCTAAAGATCCTAGCTTAGCCGAGGATAGTGGAGTTAGTGACTCAGATAAAGAAGCGATTATATTCATGACCATACATGAAGATGCCTCTATAATCAAAAGTATAGATGATCAATAAGAACATGATGAAGTTGAGGTGAATCTAGAAAGAGAACTCATTTGTGCCTTAGAAGAATTACAAGCTCTTGAGAAGAAGAATCAAAGATTGAAGTTCCAAATAAAAAAATTGAAAAGGAGTCAAAGGAAATAATTGAAGATATAAAAGCACACATTGAAGTAGCCAAAAATACTAAAGATCTAACAGCTCAGTTATAAAAAGTAAGTGAAGAATTTGAAAGGTATGCTATTGAAATTGCCTCTTTAAAAGTAGATCTTGAGAAATCAAATAAAGCAGTCAATGATAGAGTAGCCAATGACTCAAAATTTGAAAATAACACTAATATGTTGAATAATATATTAGAAAGTCAAAAATTAATATCAAATAAGACAGGCATTATATTTAAATATAAAAAGAGATATGTTGAAGCTCTTATAAAAATAAGAAACAAAAAGGGAAGAAGTTAAGAATGCAGAGGATACCTCAAGCAAAGAAGGCTACAAGGAATAGAGCTACAAAAGATAATTAGGTCAAAGATACATAAATGAGAATAGGTTCTATTTTCATGTTTATTTTTTTATTGTAATGGTTATGGTCATAAGAAAATAGAATGTTAGAAAAGAGCTAACAATTTCAAAAACAAGGAGAAGGAAACTCATGCAGATTCAAGTAGAAGCCACAACTCTTTTACTCCTCTATTAGGCTTGGATAAAGATGCCATAATATGTTACAAGTGAAATAATTTTAGACACATATCCTAGTATTATATTATAATGTTTGAGTAAGTCAAGAAAGACCAGAGCTTTAAGGCTTCATTCATCAAGAAGAAAGTTTAGACATGTTCATGGTAGAAGAAATAACCTGAAAAGTCTATGTTAGTCTAGATAGATTTACATGTAAGAAATGAAGAAAAGACATGGTTCATTAATATCAGATGTTCAAATCACATAAAAAGAAGCAATATTAAGTTATTAACTCTAAATAAGATCAATGGTGGTACAGTGAAATTCAGAGACAATACCATTGATAAAATAGCTAGAAAAGGTACATTAAGTTTGGATAATGGTAGAACTAAGATTGAAAATGTTATGGATGCAGAAGGTCTTAATCATAATCTATTAAGTGTAAATCAAATGTGTGATTAGAGACACACACTAAATTTTTACTCAGAGGGTTATGAAATTAGGAGAAAAAATTTAGATGTGTTGATTGTAGATGCTCAGAGGATAGACAACAATTTGTATATGTTATCAGATATCAAAGGTAAAAAATATTCATTGAGTCAAGTTGAGGAAAGTTGGCTATGACATAGGAGAATGGGATAGATAAATTTTGATAATCTTGTCAACATCATCAAGAAGCAAGAAGTTAGATATCTTCCAAAGATTAAAAAGCCCTCCAACACACTCTATAAACCATGTAAACATGGGAAGCAGGTTAGAAGATGGTTCAAAACAAAAGAATACTTGACCACTCAGATGTTAGAGCTTTTTCACACTCATTTATGTGGAGCTATGAGAACTTAAATTACTTAAGGTGAGAAATATTTCTTGTTTCTTATTGATGATTTTACATGTATGATTTGGGTGATGTTTTTGAAAAAAAAGTCAGAAGCTTTCAACCACTTCAAAGCATTCAAGGCTTTTGTTGAGAATGAAACTAATTTGAAGATTAAGTGTCTGAGATCTGATCAAGGAGGAAAATTCATGTCAGTTGAGTTTATTGAGTATTTTGAAGACCATGGGATAAAGAGACATTATTAAGTAGCTAGAGCTCCACAATAAAATGGAGTATTTGACTAGAAAAATAAAACAATTTAGGAGATGGTGAGGACAATGCTAAATAAATCCAAAATACCATATAACTATTGGATAGAGGTAGTAGGTAAAATAGTGAATAGTTAAAATAGAGTGTTGTTAAAACTCAATAGTGACAAGACTCCCTATGAGCTATAGAAAGACAAACTAGCTACAATTGATTACTTTAAAGTTTTTGGTAGCAGATGCTTCATAAAGAGAACCAATGAAAAATTGGCTAAGTTTGAATATAGAATAGATGAAGTTATATTTCTTAGAAATTATTTCAAAATTAAATATTATAAATTTAATAACAAAATAACTAAGAATATTGTTGAAATTGAAAGTGTCAGGATAGATGAAGATGTATCACAAAGAGCCAGTGATCTAGTAGACACCCTTGAAATCATTGAAGAATAATATTTTGAAGAATTAGATGAGGATGAGAAGAGGGAGAAAAAAGACACAAAGATCCCATCTAAATATGTTCATTGAAATAATAATAAGAGTGACATCATCAGGAATATAAATGGAGTTCACACTAAAAGGATGATGGTAAATGAATCTAAAAAATTTAAAATTTATTGTTATCCAAAATTCAGCCTAACACTTTTCAGAAGCTAGACATGATGAGCATTGGGTTAAGGCAATGGATGAAAAATTAAATTAGATAGAAAATAATGATACTTGGGGATTAGTGCCTAAACCAAAAGATCAAAAATATAATAGGAATAAAATGGGTATACAAAAATAAGTTTAATGAAGATGGTGAAGTTACCAGGAATAAATCAAGGTTAGTATGTAAAGGATATCCTCAAATTAAGGGTATAAATTTTGAATAAACTTTTTCACTAGTGGCAAGGCTAGAGGCTATTAGAATTTTTCTTGCATACGCAGTGTTTAATAATTTCAAAGTGTTTTAGATGGATGTCAAGTCTGCCTTCTTGAATAAGAATCTAGAAGAAGAGGTCTACATTGAGTAACCCAAGGGATTTATTCTCTCAAATGAGAGTAGCCATGCATAGAGATTGAATAAAACATTGTATGGATTGAAACAAGCTCCTAGAGTTTGGTATGCAAGACTTGATAAGTACATACAATATCAAAGTTTCAAGAGATTTTTTGCTGATAGTAATCTCTACATCAAAATAGAAGGTGAGCATCAATTGATTGTTGTGGTATATGTTGATGACATAATATTTTGAGAAAACATTAAAAATATGAAAACATAATTTTATGATAATATGCAAAAAATAATTTAGATGTCTATGCTTGGAGAATTGTCATTTTTATTAGGGTTGTAAATATTTCAATCAGAAAAAATAATTTTTACATCTCAAAATAAATATGCCAAGGAGATGTTAAAAAAAAATAGTTTTGAGGATTTTACAATAGTTGGCACACCAATGTGTATAGGAAACAAGGTAAGTAAGGATGAAGATTCACCTATTACAAATCAATCTTTGTATAGATCTATGATTGGTAGTCTTTTATATTTGACAACATCAAGGCTAGACATCCTACATGTAGTAGGCATGGTTGTGAGATATTAGTCAGTTCCAAAGGAGAGGCATGTTCAGTTGGTGACAATAATATTTAGATATATCAAGGGGACATTAGATTATGGATTTTGGTATCCCATAGGTAGAGATTTCACTTTGGTTACTTATACAGATTTGGATTAGGTAGGTTTTTTGGATGACACAAAGAGTACAAGTGGAGGACCTTTCTTTCTCAGTGATAGCTTAGTATCTTGGCTAAGTAAGAAGCAAAACTTAGTATCACTTTCTATAGCTGAAGCATAATATATTGCACTGATGTTGTGTTGTACTCAAGTGCTCTGGATGAAGAAAACTTTAGAAGACATCAAGGTAAAAAATGATGATCCTATCTCTATTTTTGTGACAACACAAGTGATATTAATATTTCTAAGAATCTAGTGATGCATTCAAGAGTAAAACATATTTCTATCTGATATCAATTTTTGAGAGAGCAGATGGGAGATCAACAGGTTAAAATGGAATATATCAGTATTATAGAATAGATTACATATATTTTCACAAAGGTAATGCCAAAAGACATATTTGAGTATTTATGGGAGAAGTTGAGAGTAATTGATTTTAATTCCTACCATTGAGGATCAATATCAGTTGAGGGGGAGCTAAGTTTTATCTCTAAGATAGACCCTTTCCCATTGATGTCAAAGGGGGAGAAGAACAAGAATAGGTACAACATGATATAGTAAGGGGGAGTTACTACATGTTTTTTAGATGGTAGTATGTGTAGGTTGGCATGTGTAGTACAAGTTTTAAGATGTGGCATTTTTAGTTTGAGTTTGTCATCAATGACAAAAGGGGAGATTGCTAAAAATATTGTCATTGATGTCAAAGGTCTAGCATTGTTGGTTATAAAGCCCCCCTAGCATTTATTATCTAAAGGTGTTTTTAATGTTCATATTTTGGATAAATGTGTTGATATTTATTTAATATTAATGAATATATTTTTGCTACATAAAGTTAAAAAGAGGGCCCATGAAGAAGTCAAAGAGTCATGAGAAAAAGACAAAAGAGGGAAAGGATGCATTTTCCATGAAGGGTCACATTGAGGAATTCAAAGGGTTACCAAGTAAATATAAAAGAGGAAGGATGCATTTTTCCATGAAGAGTCACCTTAAAGAATTCAGAAGGTCACCAGGATAAAGAAAAAATGGGAAATGATGTATTTGTTCATGAAGGGTCACCATGTGACTTTTCAAATGAAAGGATTCGAAGGGTCATGCAAGTTTGGTACCATTTTCCATGAGGAGTGAAGGGTCACAAAGGGATAATTCCAAAGGTTATTTGGAAAGATATAAATAAAGGCTTGAGAATCCATTTATAATATGCAAGAGAGTGTAGGTTTGTAATTGTTTAATATAAGAAAAGAGGAGAGAATAGAAAGAGAATTTGTAGATTTCTATCATTTGTTGAGAAAGAAACATTGAGAGATAGTTATGTTTTATACACAAGAGGAGTTTGTACTCCTGTGGGTTAGTGCTTGAAAAATTTGTAATTTGAGTTGGTGCTCATTTTTATACTTGAGATTATTCTATGTGGTTTTTCCCACATTGGTTTTCCATGTAAAAATTTGGTGTCTCTCTCTCTTGTGTGGTGCATATTATTGTTTTAGTTTTATTGCATATCTTGAATGTATGTTTAATTGGAGTTTGATTAAGTAAAAGGTTTATAAGATATATGATATATTGATTCACCCTAGCCCCTCTTAGTATATCTAATTCTTAATAGTCTTATCCTCTAAATGCAATGAAAAATTTAATAGAGAGGTCATATTTATGTTTCTAGTAGAGTATTAGAAGATAAAACAATATATAAGAATGAATATGATGATAACCCAAGACATTACATGTGTTGATTTATAGGAGTTACTTTAATGACACCTCAAGTTAATTTAATAATTAGTTTATACACTTAAATGATTCCTCTTTGCTAATAATTTTTTTTATATATAATGAGGTGTCATTAGATAATTATTTAGCATATTTTACATAAATTATATCTAGTGATCTTCACATAGTGAGTTACTTGAAGGCTTCCATAACATAAAGCACCAATATAAATATAACATGTAATATACTTGATGTTAATAAATGTATTAGGATAAGGATACTTGGTATATATATCCTATCTACCTTATGCATATTTATTCATTGATTACATGTAGTATACATGCTATTATTCATCTAAGTCTAGATTTTTTTGGATTTATTGCTGCCGTATATATAAAATGAATTTTTCAAACCCCCTTTTGATAATTATCTTAGGTATGTACATATGAACCATGGTTTGTAATGAATTTTAAATATTTGTTTTATATAGCCAGTGATTTGCAAGAAAAAAGGCTATCTTATTTAATTATGGAGCATCGAATTTTCATGTTAAGACTATATTTCATCCTATGCGAATATCTATTGAATCACAAAATTACATAATAACTTTATATTAATAAAAGCTTGATAACAAGGTTATATTGATCAAGTAATTAAATGATAAATTTTTGAGGCTATTGATCACAACTATATTTTTATCCAAGGATTAGGATTATTTTTAAAAACTTAACATATACTAGGTATGTCAGGGTGCATACCTCTAAGTTGTCGGAAATACAAAACTATGTTTTAGTGAATAAATTGATGGCATGCTTAAGAATAATATAGGTATCCATGTGATTAATTAGTTTACACTTTTACCTAGGAGTGTGGACCATTATTTTTAGTGCCTTTGGTGGTTGAAAACCATACTATGGATTTTTGTTTAGTAGAACCTTGTAGTTATGTGCCTTCAAGAATAGATTTTGACTAGATTACTGTAATGGTTTTGGTGATTTATATAAGTGAAACTTATGTGTATCATAAAAAGAGAAATTTGTGCATTTCTAAATATTTATATATATGGATTTAAGTATCCGCATGGAAAATATAACATATGTAGGTGTATTGGCTCATGTGCTTAAGCTTATAGCTAAATGGGTCACTATATTGAGCCTTAAGGTGTCCACGAGACTAAGAATATAGGTATATGAAAATAGTCTTCTTGACATGGAATTAAGTTGTTTAAATGAATTGTGTTGGTATAGCTTGGTTAAAAATTGTTGAAAACATTGAAAATAACATGACAGATTGTTTTTTTTTTTTTTTTTTTTTTTTTTTTGTGTGTGTGTATTAAAAATTTGCATTAGTACATGTGGTGAGCATAATAATAAGTATAGGTGTTTAGATATATATAGCATATAATAGTGCATCATGATGTATGCTTAGAAGTTATAGTAGTATGCAATTTAAATATAGGGTATCCCTGGGTGGTATAATTCTTTACTTGCTAGATTATTATTTATGATTATAGGTTAGTTATTTCTTGGAATTGAAGATTGGATTTTTGTAATTGTGTTGTAGTATTCATAAATAAATAGCTATGATATTATGTTTTGTCATAGAGAACTACAGTATAAATGTATGTTATAATCAGGTGTTGCATACTATAATTATTATTTTTGGGTTCACACCTACATTTGATCGGTTAAATGTATACATGAGTAGCATGTTTTATGAAAGTTAGTATGAATTTATGTATGCATGCATAAATTTTTTGAAAGTGTAACAAATGCTAGGTTAGAATATTATGTGTCTCATGAAAACTATGACTAGCTTTGTTATATCTAGTTACATGAATAAAAGCTTATGTTTCCATGTATTTGAGACACTTTATATGATTGATTATGGAAAACTAGTAGTTATGTATTAGAACACTAGGCTTTGTTAATATGGGTTATCATGGGATGTATTATGTTTAGAAACTAATTTTGGTAGTTGAAATTTGTAGTTAAATATGTATTTTACTTGGATGGTATACATTATAGTCATTATTTCTAATATGGGATAGATAATAATGTAAGATTCATTCATATGTTTGACAGAATAAATGTATGCTTTAGTTACTCCTATGTTTAGCATATGATGTGATGTGATTTATAGTAGGATGTAAATTATATGAATCTTGTGGTTAAATTATGTTTTAAAAATATCACATTATTGATATTGATTAAGGAGTGAGATGAACTTCACGAGCTTACTAGCATCATCATGCCATATGAAGATAACCTTATCAAGTGGTATATATGAAATTGATTGATCTATAGATCATTATTATTTAATATTCATAAAACTTTGGCCAAAGTATGTTTAGTGAGAGATTATAATTTCATGATTATGAATTACATATTTGTGTGATATCTTACAATAGAATGAGTTTTCTATGATACAATGCATGTTTAGTTTTAGAAATCATATAACACATGGGTACTTGCTTGTCTCTCTAGATTTTTGCACCGTCACTATCTACTCATCTATGAAAGGAAGGGCATTTATTGATGGGATTAGTGAATGGGATCTTTGGTCTATGATTGGTGTGAAAAAGTTCTCAAATGATGCTCTCCCTCCCCACAACAGTACTACTATTGAGATGACACTTGAGATTACCATAAATACTCGAGAGTTTGGGGAAGTTATGCTTTGAGGATCCATGTATATTATTTATGTACATTGTATTATATGTATTTATTATTGGAAACATTATCATGAAGATTTATAATTACCTATTTACTATGGATTGATAGTAGTGGTTGTGTATTGTGCTAGTAGTGGTTGGATATTTGTAATTACTATCTGTATGATATTATGATGTGTTTCTTATGATGATATTGATCAATGATGTAAGTTGAAGTATGATTCATTTAAAGTTACCTCTCTTAGAGTATTTTATATGATCTAAGGTTGTATTCTTGTGGTGTAATATATTACTAGTACATGTGTTTAATTTTTTTTTAAACATGTATTTCTAGGTAGTTCCTAGTGGGGATGTTACATGTGGTATTAGAGTTGTGGCTTAAACTCTAGGAACTAATGATTCCATTATCATTTTCATATCCTTCTCTTTACCATTGTTAACCTAGTGACATGAAGTATTACACTAGTATTTTGGAATTGTAGTGCCTCAATGCATAACCATGTTACACCATGATTAGAGTTTTGAGACTTGGTAGATCCTCTTGTATGGGTTGGTGGCTATTGTAAGTATGATACATTCATGAAATGTTGTGTGGAGATTTGAGTGTGTACCTTGGGAGTAAATATACTTTGTTAGAGTTTTTAAAAGGTTAGATTATTGAGTGTCTTGATGGTTTTGTTTTTTGTGTAAGATGTTTGGGTAGGTAGGTACATAACATAGTTCATTAGTTTTGAATAAGAAATCCCTACCATATTTTGCTCACTTAGGTTGAACACCATAAGAGTGATTACCTATATAATTATTAACCAAGTCACCTCTATTATTTGTGTTTATTTTAGAGGATTTTTAAAAAATAATGGGATGCTTAGAAATTAAGTATATGTGTTTCATATTGGTGTCTTAAATACACTAATCTTAGGAGTGGTAGATATTATAAGACCATTTTTTTATTGGCACCATCTAGTGTGGTTAGAATTTTCCTAGTAGTAGAATGTAATTATCTTTGTTGAGAATCCCTTTGTGTTAGGAGCTTTTTTATGGATTGGCACCCTTTTGTTATGTGTATTAAGAAGAAGTGTTATCTCTCATATTGGGTATAGAGGTGATTTTTCACTCCCTCACTATCCTTGACATCATTATAAGCCCACTAAGAGGATGCCTATTTTCATGATGTTTATTTAGTGTTCCCTTAAATGGAAACTTGTTTCTAAATTATTTTTTTTGAACTTATTCCTTGAAGTTCATGGAATAGTGTTCCCTACTTTTTGTTGTGATAGAAGTTGTAGGATTGGATGGATTGATGCATTTTTGTGGTTAGTAATTTTCTTCTCGATTGTGAAAATAGGTTGTGATACTACCCTTACAATATTATTAAGTAAGAAGAGTTTTAGAAACTTGGGATGTAGTTTTTTATTTATACCATGTGAGGGTATTTAAGAGTTTTCTTGTTGAGATGTTAGTTCTCTACTTTTCACTTTTGAACTTAGACCATGTGGAGTGGTAAACCTTGAATCTATATTAATTCTAGATTAAGAATTATAAGTTGGTTATAATTACTATGTTATTATATACCCTTGATTAGACTAATATTATTCTCTTTTATTTAGAGCATGTTATTTTGAAAAGATATTTATGTAATCTCATGAGGAGTGAGTAGGGTATAGGATGTTCAGTACATCTTAGTAGTCTAAAAGAGTTGAGATAAAAATTTAACTTCATGTGTACTAACCTAGAAAGTAGGGATATATTATTTCACTTGTTACTTTATAGGGTTGTACGGATGGTTTTATCTTTGGCCTTTGTATGTTATGTTAATTTTAACAATATTTCCTCTTAACTATGATTATACACTTTAGGTTAATCTTTTAAATATGATAGTAGTTATGTTTGGCTAATAGAAACTTAATAAAATTATGAAATGCTTATATAATTTTTCTTGTATGTATGTTGGTACATCTATAATTACTTAGCATATAGTATTAATTTATATGATATGTTAGTATAAAATTTGATTCATTGAACCTTGTGCACATTTTGGAGATAATTAGGTTGCAAAAACCTAAGAGAAGAGTGGTGAATTAGGAACATGAGTACTAAGTGAAAGGATTGGATCCTACTTAGTCTTGTATTGACTCGGTAGTCACTAAGTTTAGATCTGACAGATGAACTTATCGAATCCAAGTATTGACAAATGGACTTATCAAATTTAGTCATATGTCCATAAGTATGTATACAATAGAACATTTATTATTTAATTTTATATAAATTTGAAAATTAGTATTTCTATTTCTATTCATCACCATACTTATCTAGAGCTCTATGGTGTAGCAATAGTATTGCCATGTTATACTTGTCAGGAGCTATGTAGAGTAGCGATAGTATTAACTTATACACATCATTCTTGATAGGTTCCCTAAATACTTTTATCTAAAATGAGAAATACACTCTCTAGGTTAGAGAGATGTGCAAAGCAGGGATGGAAGGTTTCATGGAACTCTCCTTGGCCATTTATTTTTTTGGATTTTATGATCATCTCATGAGATTTTAGAAAGTCAATAAAACTTTCATTAAGATATGTATATAGGCTTCTCTTTTTAGTTATGGACCCCAGGGTGGTCATGATAGAAACATTTAGAGTAAGTGACACTCACAAAACTTTTTTTTATAGTAATGAGATGTCATAGAATAGGGTCTTTAGGGACCAATACTCTAGGAATATTGCTACTTGGGAGAATTACGATGAGTTTTACAGGTAATTTCACATTTATTTGCTTGATTTGATAATTTATACTATGTTATTTCTCTACTAAATAATGTTTTTAATTTATAACTTATTGTTGAATAAGAACCATCTAGGATGATGACTAGATTTAGGGGGAAAGGATGTTACATCATATTTCCTCACCAAGTAAACTTTCTAGATCATTTGTTGATATCTATAGTGACAAATTGGGATTTGGATATTTTTAACTAAGATATGAGATATATGTTGTTATGTGATAGTAGGATATTGCTTAGGTTACTTGATTACATTGCTATGAGTTAGATATAGTGTATATGTTTACATTAAAAACATGTTGATTTGTTATTTCAATTACATTTCATGATGTATGTATATTATGGTTTTTATGGTCTAACTACTTACTTATTGTAAGGTTGATGTAGGAGAACTCATCCCTCAGAGTGTGATGGAAGGAGAGCATCATCAGAGAGGGTGATGAAGATGGAGATGTCAAAAGATGACAAAAAAGCTAGCTGGAACCCTACACACATAGTAAATAACTATTACATGTTAGATACATAATGAGTGGTTAGCATAATATGTTTTGATGCCATTTGAATTAGATAGTCATTTTAACCATGGTTTGATAGCATATTTTAAATGTTTATTTGGAATTCATCTTTTGGGATTTGCATGTGTGAGTACATGGTGGACATTATGCATAGGGAAAAAGGGATAATGCCATAGTTTGAGTATGTTTGTGTTTAGTTTACTTAAATGTCTGATTTATTATTTGAATTAAAATAATATAATAGGTTTTTCATGTATTCTTTTCAGATACTAACAAAAACCTATTGGAGTTAGTAAGAAATAATTAATACTATTTTAATTAGTAGTTGGATTCTAATAAAAAATAGGAAATAAAATAGTAATTAATAAATAATAATAAAAATGAAAATAAATAAATAAATAAAATTATGGAAAGTCATTATTAGAATAAATCAAGGATTTTTGGATTTTACCATTAAAGAAAAATGGAAAAAAATAAGACTTAGCACTATGGAAATATTCTAAAAAGAAATAAAGAATAAAAGAAAAAAAAATCATACAGGGAAAAGATAGAAGGTGGGTGCTTTGGGAAAGAGGGGAGAACAAAAAATAATATAGAGAAGAGGAAAATATTAAAAGGGAGATGGTAAAAGAAGAAGAGAATGGCAAGGAGTAGAAATAAGGCTATCACAAAAGGAAATATCTGTTGAGAGGAAGTAAAGACAATAAATGGACTATCAGGTAGGCACTTAAGCCACAGTAAAAATCTTAACTTCTGTATGTCTGCTTTTAAAAACTATATGATTTGGAATTATTTTAGCAAGAATACATCACCATAGTAAACAAGTTTTTGATGTTTAATTATAGTTGGAGTATTATAAATATTTAATGTCCAATCTTTTATGTGAATCACTATAGTTTTAGATAACTTAATTTTGGAATACATGAGTCATTATATGTATATTTAAATCTATTATCTGAGTATATAATTGAATCACTAATATATATATATATATATATATATATATATTAGTGATTCAATTATATATATATATATATATCACTATTGTGATTGTTCATATGTATTTGTTATTGGTGTCACTTAGATTATGTATTTGCTGATGGCTCAACATTTTATATGAACCAAATGAATACTCAACATATATAGATTTCACTCATTTACCTATCTAATGTTGTCATATCCCCAAATTTAAAAGGATAATTTAAAAGCATCATGGATGATACATGTAAGGATGGTATATTTAACTAGGAAGTGCATTCATAGATAATTCAGAGTATATTTTTTATGATATATATTAATACACTTAATTCCTTATTATACATATGATGATATATCTTTGAGGATCCTTTTGATTTATTCTCTAAATTATAGCTGAGTATCCTAATTATGCCTTACTATGCTATGATTCTTAAAGCCCTTCATTATATAAAGTTAAATGTTAATTATTTGGTTTGAACCGAATGTCCTTTTATCATATCCAAATTTAATAATTATTGGCTTGGGTATGCAAAAATATAAATTGCATAACAAATCACTATAAATATATATAAAAGGCAATGATTATAAGGCTGCAAGTTGTATTAAAAACATGTAGCAAACTTAAAATAAAATATAATAATTTATTCTCTGAATGTAGTGACTTGTCCTCTAAATACAACATCCTATCCTTTAAATGTAGTGAACAATTTAATATAGAGGCCGCATTTATGTTACTGGTAGAGTATTGGAAGATAAAAAATTATTTAATAATGAATATAATGATAACCTAGGACATTACATGTGGATATTTATGGGAGTTACTTAAATGATGCCTCAAGATCATTTAAAAATCAATTTATACACTTAAATGATTCCTTATTGCTAATAATCAGTTTATACATATAGCAAGGTGTCATTAGATAATTATTTAGCATATTTTACATAAATTATATCTAGTGATCTTCACATATCGAGTTGTTTGAATGCTGCCATAAAATAAAGCACCAATATAAATATAACATGTGATATACTCGATGTCAATAAATGTGTCAGGATCAAGATACTTGGTATATATGTCTTGTATAATTTATACCAATTTATTCATTGGTTACATGGAGTATACATGTTATTAATCATCTAAGTTTAGATGTTGTTGGATTTATTACTTCCATATATATAAAATTAATTTGCCAAACCACATTTATAATAATATCTTAGCTATGTACATATGAACCATGGTTGTAATGAATTTTAAATATTTATTTTATACAACTAGTAATTTGTGAGAAAGAAGGATATCTTATTGAATTATGGGGTATTGACTTTTCATATTAAGAATGTATTTCATCCTATGTGAATATCTATTGAATCACAAAATTATAGAATAACTTTATATTAGTAAAAGCTTGACAACAAGGTTATATTGGTCAAGTAATTAATCGATAATTTTTTGAGGTTATTGATCATAGCTATATTTTATCCAAGGATTAGGAGTCTTTTTAAGAACTTAACATATAATGGGTATATCAAGTTTCATACCTCTAAGCTGTTGGAAAATACAAAACTAAATTTTAGAGAATAAATTGGTGGTATGATTTAGAATAATATAGGTATCCATGTGCTTAATTAGTTTACACTTGTAACTAGGAGTGTGTACCACTAATTATAGTACCATTGGTGGATTAAAACCATACTATATATTTTTGTTTAGTAGAACCTTGTGGTTGCATACCTTTAAGGATAGATTATGACTAGCTTACTATAAATATTTTGGTGATTTTTATAAGTGAAACTTATGTGTATTACAAAAAGATCAATTTATGCATTATTGCATATTTATATATATGGATTTAAGTATTTGTTGACCAATTTGATCCCTAGGTCAAATTGAGTCAAAACCCTATAAATCCAATTTTTTTCCATGGGTCTTTATGGGTGTGTTTTTTTCACCATGGTTCTAGTCATGTCAAAGAATGTCACTTAATATGTATAAAACTCGTAACATTTACCTAAGTTGTCATTATGTCATTTTAAGTCACCTTTTTGGGTCATTTAATGACTTGTATGGTTTTCATGAAAAGATGAGTATGTAAAAAGTTCTCCAATGTCCCACATGTGTCAAGTAGTGTCATATAGCTATTTGTAACTAAAACTTTTATAGGTACAACATTAAAAAGGACAAGAAAGGCTTTCAAAAGGTCATTTTCAAGTAATTGTATGGACTGTATGGTCCATTGGCATGTGTTTGTACTTCAGAAGCATCTGTAAACACTACCCATGTTCATTTTAACTCTCAAAATATTTTAATAGCTTTAATAATGTATAAAACCATTTTCCTTACCCCAACACTCTCTTAGAAGACTCTACAAGGTCAATTGGTTTTTTGATGATAAACACCATACGACATGAGTTAGTTTGAATGCACCTTGAAGGTGAAATTAGACTCTTTGTACTTCCATTCCATCGAAATGGTCTTCAAATTGGTGACTCATGCTTCATGAATAAATGTTAAGAAGATATGGTGCTTGTAAAAAGGTTTAAAATCCCACCACCACAAAATTTTGATATGTTTCACTATTAAAATAAATTATTTGCTACAAAATAGATGCATAAAAATTCTAATATGGGTTTGAGGTGTACTCTAGTTCTACTGCACCATTTCATCTTGCACCTACATATTCAAAATTTCCATTTTCCTTTCATATGTCATATTTCTACCTCTTTGGGTGATGGACTCCAATATAGAAAACTTACACTTTCAAATTTTAGGAGTTTGCATTAAATGTCGATATCATGGAAGGATGTTATTGCTAAGATGATCTCAACACAATGGTCTAACTCATCCATTTATGGGATAGGTCCAAGCCTTTAAGGTTGATTGGTAGGTTTATAATGTGAAATAGGTTGACATAAAGGTGTGAAGTGTTAATTTTAGGATATTCATGCCATGGAGAAACCCATGGCTCATTGAATATCTTGAGTTCACTCTAGATATATTTTCCTTACATGATTTAGAGCTATGATTGAAAAGATTACACCTATATACCTCATGGCATCCAATGGTCTGAGTATGGACAAAGGAGGCTATAGCTAAGCCCAGTTATAAAGGTTTGAGGTAGAGTATCAAAAGACTTTGGAGGTGTTTAAACATATGGAAGTTTTTCATGATGATCTAGAAGTGTAGACAATGTCTTGGTGGTAATGGTGAATGGATCAAGAAGCTCAAACAACATCTACACAATGCAAACTTGAATCAAATAATAAATGGGCAACTTTACCTTATTTTATCTGAGGTTATTTTTCTTTTACACATAATATCATGCCATAGAGGATATATTTGAGGTCTAGGTTGGTCAAATCACTTCCGCTATAGTTTAGGCCTAGAGAATAACATTCAATTCAAGAAATGAGTCATTTTACTGAAGGAAGATGATGATAATTTAGTGTTTCAACCTAGTTTAGTACTAACTAGAAACACTTAGTGTTATACAATGCTTCTTAGTCCAAAATCAACCCTAAGGTAATTACAAATGACTTGTAGTGTATGGATGAGAATTAATATTGTAAAATGGTATAAAAAGTAGAGATGGATACACCTAATGACCTTAGAACAAGGAAAAAGAGTGGAATACATATATCTTGAGTACATGTATACCTATAAGGGTCTCTAAACACTGATGACCACCTACAACCATATGTAACACTTTGAAGAACAACCTTGAGAGATGGAAAATAAGTCTATGTTATAAGAACATGAGATGGACCTATTTATTGTAGGATGGTTTAAAAAACCTCAAATATCCACCAATGAGTGAAAACACACGTCTTAAGACACAATATTATCTACAAGAGCTTCAATCCCAAAAAAAGCACCTACAGTTTTGTGCTAGTACTGGAAAAGGGTTAATGGTGAAAGGTGTCTAGGGGAAAAATGACCTAAAGGATATAAGAGGATTCATAATAACGTTTCATCCATTAAAATTTTTAATAATGTTGAGTTAATCTCACTTTGAATATAAGACTAGAGGTTACCATCTATATAATGGAGAAGCCTTATACACCCACTTGTGAAGAGACCATGGTAAAGAGATGAATGGCTATAGACTTATAAAATTGAGTTATCATGATAAATTAATGATTGTAATGATAATACCACCCTCCACATACTACTAATATGGAATTTAAGCACAACCAAAGTTGAGTAAATGTCTTAGACCATACACAGTCAGTCTTGAGTGGTAGTTTGGAGAAATTAGAGGGGTTGAATGTGTTAAATAGGTGATCTAGCCTAAAAATTTGGTGAAACTAGTCCTCATGACCCAATCCAACCTCATATGGTATTACCTTGGCCCATAAAACAAGTGATATACCCCTTATTTTATCTTAGAGCTAGGACACTCCAAGCCATGTAAACCTAAAGACCTACTATAAGAAATGAGAAAACATGTAGTGGGAGAGACCAAAGAGTCTTGGAAACATTATGTGATGTTATGTGAGGTTAAGTTAAATGTGAAAAAATAAGAGAAATCATCTACATATACTCATATCACTCAAAATGGTCAAAAATTCATATGACATAGTCAAGACCTATCAAGCTTAACTCTAGACCTAAGTGCTCATGACAACCATCTTGATTTCCAAGACAAAGTGATCTTTCTAACCCAATTGAGGGAATTCATAGGTAATTAAAAGATTGGTTAGACTCAATGTATTATAGAGAGCCATCAAATAAAGGTCATTTTTGGCCTAAGAACACCTCAAAGGTACTCAAACTACTCTCTCAATATTGATAGGCTAAATTTACTTACTGACACCTATAAAGATAAGGTACATTGGAGTCTAAAGAGATAGGGATAGTTTAACAGGGTACTATATCCCTACTTTGTGTAATTTTTTTAGAGTTTGGATGTCAAAGTTTTATGAATCATTTTTAAGAGTACAAACTATCTAAAACCCTCCAAAACCCTTAGTTTTGACCCGATGGGAAAAACATGAAAGAAAATTATCCCATAAGAAGTGATTTGACTTGGCAAGTGTTTTCTTATTTCTCAAGACTCTCTCAATCTCACTCACCAATTGGTCTATACAAGCACTATATGGAATAATATAAAATAGGGATTTTATAAGATTTTAGGTATTTTATACGTACAAAGGAGAGTTGAAGAGTGATAATTATTTGGGGAGGTAAATTGGGACTTGTTTTAATTCCCTAAATCCATTTATAACATTAGAAAAGAACATAAATATCTCTACTATCTCATTCACTTCATATAGTTTGTGGCAGATAGTGAAAATAGAGAATGACTACCAAGTGATAGGATGATAAGTCTAATTTATGGGCCTTTTAAGTTTTTATTCATGGAGTGGAAGGAAAGGGAAATATATATAGGTATCATAACACTAATTACATGAATTTTATTTAGAAACTAAAGGTCACTTGGGTGATAAATGTGAAGAATGAGTGAAAGAGAGCTAGTGATGGTGGCTTCATATGGTGGGTGCAAGTGTCATGAAGAATAATAGAGGTAGGAAAACATTTGATGACTATTGGAGATTGTTTATAACCCCCATCAGATAATAAACATGTGTAATCTCTCCCTAGTCTAGTTTCAATCACACAAAAAATGACTAATGATGAAGGTAGTTTCAAGTAGACAACTCAAGGACTTCTATGCCAAGTTTGGAGAGTTGTCCTAATTCAAGTGGACATTTATCCAAGAGGACCTTCCATACCCCTATTATCCACTTCATAATTCTATAATGTAACTAATATTAATGCCTTTAAATGTGGCATTGTGACCCTTGAGATCCACTTTCTTTTCTCTCTTCTCACATTCTATAAATGCAAGCCATTCTAGTTCTTGTATGCTAATTCCACACCTGGTATGGTGAATCCTTACTAGTTTGATATTGTAATTTTCCTTTGAAATAAGATATCTAATATGGTTTTGAGTCCATAAACTATTTTTATAAGTATGTGAAGTGATGTAAAACGAAATTTAAGTGGTTGACATATATCATTGCTTTCTCTCAATCCTTTCATGTTTGATGAAAGTTATTCCACTCTAACAGGTCACATGAAATGTTTCCAAGTGTATTGGTCTATTTTCAAGTGTAAAAGTATCCTTAGTGTATATAACTAATATATGGTTCACTTACCTTAAGTATCTTTCATGCATATCACCTCCATGTTGAAATATTAATGTTAGAGCAATTGAGGATTTTAAGGCTAGTGTTTTAGGTCATGGTTCTTAGTGTAAGAATATGGTAGTCATGTGGACATATTTATGGGTATGACCCCTTTATATTAGTTTAATTTTTATTTTATTTCTCCCCTTTTTCATCTAAGCAAATAGTTAGTGTAGGTGATAAGCACTACAAGATCAATGTATAGAGATAACCCTTAAACCTAGAGGTCTACCTCTACTATAAGCAACCCATAAACCTATATGTATTCCAATGTTTCCAAAAACTTAGAGTAGGATTAAACAAAATCCTATAGAGCATGAGATTTGGCGACAATAGTTTTGGCATGCCTAGTGGGACCAAGGTCCAAGAGAGTGGAAATATTATTGGCGTGTCTTTCCTCTAATAAACTTGTAAAAGTAAGCAAAATAACACTTATTGTGACTTTGAATGAAATATTCTAGTTGTAAGCATCCAAGGTATCTTTTATTAAAGGTTTTTATCACTTATTATATTGCATTTAACTCATGAGGTTAATATCGATGAATATGATGAGAAACCCTATTATGTACCTCCTTATCAACCTTATTATGAATCATGGTATACCCCTCAATAGCCCTATAAAAGTTGATAGTAGTCCGATGAGCCATGTAATCCCTATGTTTATCCATTTCATTCTCCATATGGACATCATGTTGTTGAATAAACCTATAAATAAGGCTATCAAGAAGTGACTTTCTATCAATCCCAATATGACTTCTACCATCCTTACCATGATGCATATCAACCTCAAGAAGATTCTTATCAGTCTTGTCATGGGGAATCAGATGACCCCATTGATTTTACATTAATATATTATAAGGAAAGATATGAATTATTATAGACTAAAATCCAATAAATTAAAGATGGACACAATCCCCACCATTTCCCTCCTCCTCTTACTTCAAACCCATCTCATGTCAAATCCTTATTGGCACTCATATCAAGTATACTAGATAGTGAAGATAATATAGGAACATGAGATAATGAGTTTGATTTGCTCCCTAACCATCTTATGGAGTAGTTAAGAGGATTTGTTCAAAAGTGGATGGACATGTGGGAAGTGGTTGAAGAAGAAATTCAATCTGATATCAAGGAGCAAATGTACATGGAAAAAAGTGTTTCTAATTCTCAATAGATAGACTAATATTGTGGGAAAATAAATATCTTGAAAATTAACATACAACTATTAGGGATCCTCAAGGAGGCTATGAACAAGGTGAAACTCTTGTTGAATAAGGTGTTTTTACTTTTAAACAACCCAACTTATCATCTCCCTATGATCTCACTCAATAATCCTTCATTCCCAAACCTAATATTAATCCCCCAATCAAACTTCATACATCCTCTCCAACCCATGATCATATCCATCACCCTCCCACCTCATCCATTATTGAAGTAGAACCCATCTTATGGGAAGTAAGTGAAGAGGAACAAGCTCAGTTTGTAGCTATTTAAGATGTTTCAAGTGACTATAAAGAAGAGATCACCATAGGGAATCCCCTTGATGAACTAAGTGCAATCTAATATTTTTTAGTAAGGAAGAAAATGTTGAAGGTCATGTTGTAGCTATCCACAAAGGTATTGGTCATGGCATGAAAGAAGAGGCACTTTAAAAGAAGTCCATATCTACTGAGTTAGTTCATGTCCATGAAAAAGATCCAAAACCTATACCCCCTATTATCCAAGTAGAATATGTTGTTGAATATGTTTGATCCCTTAAAGTACCACGTGATAACTCCTAAGTCAGATTTGAATTTGATCAAGTGCTTAAGGACCAAGAAGATAAAGTTAAATAGGTGGTGGTTCTAAAAGAGGAGAGTAAGGATTATTGGCAACAATAGATGAAACTTTTTTAAGAACTATGCCAAGTTGAGGACCAAGACCATAAAAAATATAGATCAAGAGGTCTCCATGGAGGAAATTGATCAAGATTGGGTAGACTATGAAAATATCCTTGATGAGCTTGAGGAGCTTGCAGCTAAAAATAAACTTGACCTTATTGAGAGTACCATGGAAGTCAAGAGAACTTACCTTATTGAAACACCATTAGAGGTTACATTTGAGGAGTCTAATGAAAATATTGAGATGGTTGAAATGATTGAATAATACACCTTCATAGGTGATCTATTTTTAGCTACCATGATTACATTGGGGATCATTCCAAAAAGATTGGCAAACATTATGGAAGAGTTGGAGCTATAAATGCCAAGGTTTAAATGGAAACATACCTCATCCACTCCTTAATTTCATGAATAAATAAAGGTTTCAAGATCCCCCTTTGATCCAGGAGGAATTAATTCATTCAGGTTAGTTTTTATTTAAGTTATTTTGTTTGGGTTTGTTGTGTGTCTTCTAGAAGTCTTCATGAAAGCACAAGTGTGTGTTCGTTGTCTTGTCTTATCTTGTGCGTTTTAGTTTCTTGTTTTGTGTGTGTTGTTTTCTATTGTTTGGTATATTTTATAAGTTAATTAAGTTTCCAATCAATACATATGTGACTCCATAACTTAATAGATATGAATAGGCTACCAGACATTGGCATAACTGATGCACCACCCCTAGAAATCACCAAAAATGTTGACCAATTTGAACCCTAGGTTAAATTGAGTCAAATACCTACAAATAAAAAAAAATTCATGGGTCCTTATGGGTTTTTTTTCCACCATTTTTTCTATTCATGTCAAATCTTGTCGCTTAATATGTCTAAATCTTGCAGCATTTGCTTAAGTTGTCGTTATGTCATTTTAAGTCACATTTTTGGGTCATTTAATGACTTCTATGATTTTCATGAAAAGACAAGTATATAAACTTTATCCAATGTCCCACTTGTGTTAGTAAGTGTCATATAACTATTTATAACTAAAAATTCTACAAGTTCAATGTTCAAAAGGAGAAGAAAGGCCTTCAAAAGGTCATTTTCAAGTAATTATACAAACTATGTAGTTTATTGGCATGTGTTTGTACTTCAAGAGTGTCTCTTGAAATTACCCACGTTAATTTCCATGATATAAGGTTTTTTAAAATTAAATAATGTATAAAACCATTTTCCTTCTGCCATTGTTCTCTTGGAAGACTTTGTAGGGTCAATTAGTTTTATGATGATATAAACAATAGGAGAGGAGTTAGTCTAAATGCACCTAGGAGGTAAAAGTAGAATATTTTAAATTATATTCCATGGCAATGCTTTTTATATTGGTGAGTCATGATTCATGAGAAAATGTTAAGAATATAGGGTGCTTGGAAAGAGGTTTCAAATCCCACCACCTTGTAATTTTGATAGGTTTCATTATTAAAATGGATTCTTTGCTACATAATGGATGTAGAAGAATTGTGATATGGGTTTGAGGTGTAATATAGTGCTCCTACACCATTTCATCTTGCAAATGCATATGAAAAAGTTCCATTTTCCTTTCATATGTCACAATTTTCTTCTTTGGGTGATGGACTCTAATATAGCCAACATGTAATTTCAAATTTTATAAATTTGCATTGAATGTCAATGTTATGAAAGGATGTCACTACTAAGATGAGCTCAACATAATTATATATATCATCCATGTATGGGATAGATCTAAGCCTTGAAGTTTGATTGGTAGGTTCATAATTTGAAAGAGGTTAATATAAAGGCCTAAAGTGTTGATTGTAGGATATTCACATCATGGAAAAATCCATGGCTCATTGAACATTTAGATGTCACTCTAGATACATTTACCTTGCATGATTTAGATCTATGATGAAAATACTACACCTATATACCTTATGGCATCCAATGGTCTAAGTATGGACAAAGAAGGCTAAAACTAAGCCTAGTTTCATAGGTTTAAGGTAGAGTATCAAGAGACTTTGGAGGTGTTTGAACCCATCAAAGGTTTCCATGATGGTCTATGAGTGTAGACAATGTCTTGGTGGTAATGGTGAATGGATAAAGAATCTCAAACAACATCTATGAAATGTAGACTTGAATCAAATGACAAATGGGCAACTTTATATTTTAATTACACATAGTATCATGCCATGGTAGAGATATTTGAGGTTTGGGTTGGTCAAATCATTTCCACTACAGTTTAAGCCTAGAAATTAACATTTTAATGTAATAAATGAGTCATTTTATTGAAGGAATATGACGATCATTTAGCATTTCAACCTATTTTAGTAATTATTAGAAACACTCAATGATATATAATGCTTCTTAGTCCAAAATCAACCCTAAGGAAATTGCAAGTGACTTCTAGAATATGAATGAGAATGAAGATTGTACAATGGTCTAAAAAGTAGATATAGATACATATAATTACTTTAGAGAAATTCAAAATGGTTGAATACATATATATTGAGTACATGTATGTTGGAAATATTGTCATTAATGTCAAAGGTCTAGTATTATTGGTGATAAAGGCCCCATTGCATTTAATGTTATTTGTAATAAATATATCTTGGCTAATATGAGTTAATATTTATTTAATATTAATGAATATATTTTTGGTTGCATATGAGACAAAAGAAGGGCCCATGGAGAAGTTAAAGAGCCATGGGGTAAAGATAAAAGAAGGATGGGATGCATTTTCCCATGAAGAGTCATCTTGGGGAATACCAAGAGTCACCAATTGAAGACGAAAGAGTAAAGGCACAATTTCTCATGAAGGGACACTTTGAGGAATATGAAAAGTCACCAAAGATAAGGACAAAAGTGGGAAGGATGTTTTTGGTCATGAAGGTTCACCACATGACTTTTCAAAGGCTTGAATATGAAGGGTCATCCAAGATTGGTACCATTTTCCATGAGGATTGTAGGGTCACAAAGGGGGAAGGCCAAAGGTCATTTGGAAAGCTATAAATAAAGGCTTGAGAAGCCATTTGTAATGTGGTTGAGAGAGGTTGATTTGATATTGTAATATCTAACTTAGAAGAACAATTGTGAGAGATGAATATGATTTTTATTTGTTATATCTAGCTTAGAAGAGAAAAGGTGATAGAGAGGAAAGAGATGTTGTATTGAACTATCATTTGTTGAGATAGCAACATTGAGAGATAGGTGTGTGGTTTACACAAATGGGTTAGTGCTCCTGTGGGTTGGTGCTCATGAATTGTTTCTGGGTTGGTGCTCAGCAAAGGGGTTGGGGCTCCTATGGGTTGGTGCTCATGAATAGTTGTTGGGTTGGTGCTCGGCAAAGGGGTTTGAAGCTCCTGTGGGTTGGTGCTCAAAAATTGTATTTGGTTTGGTACTCGACAAATGGGTATAGTGCTCCTATGGGTTGTTTCTCATGAATATACTTGAGATTGTTCTCCATTGTTTTTCCCACATTGGGTTTCCACATTATATCTGGTGTCTCTCTCTATCTTGTGTGATGTTTATTATTTGAGTTTTATTGCATATCTTGAATTTTTGATTAAGTGGAATTTGATAAAGGGAAAGTTTTAATAAGATATATAATATACTAATTCACCCCACCTCTTAGTATATTTTGTGCTTAACAATTGGTATCAGAGGAGGTTCCTTTTTGAAAAGTTTTACAGCTTGAAGGTAGATCAAGAAAGCACGATGGCTGGGTCACAAGAAGGATTTTCTAAAAATAAGGTACCTTTGTTTGATGGATCAAATTATGCTTTTTGGAGCATGAGAATGAATGTTTATCTAATGGCCCTTCGATTCAACATATGGAAAGTAGTGGTGGAGGAATATGAAGAGCCACAGACATCTACAATTACTCTAGTAGAAAAAAGGCAAGTGAATGTAATGCTAATGCTTTAAATGTTATTTTATGTGGTTTATGTGAATCTAAATTTATTAAAGTTATGCAATGTAAATCTACTCATGAAACTTGGGTAAAACTTGAGAATATTTACAAAGGTGATGGAAAGGTTCATCAAGCTAAGATTCAGACTTTTAGAAGGCAGTTTGAAAGTTTGAAGATGGAAGAAGAAGAAGATATAGCAAGTTATCTTTTGTGAGTTGATCAAGTCATAAATTCAAGGTCTTAGAGAAATGTTGGATGAGTCAATGGTGGTGAAAAAGGTTTTGAGATCTCTACCAATGAGATATGATGAAAAGGTTTCAACAATTCAGGAGATGAAGAATTTAGCCAAGCTAAAGGTGGATGAGCTTCATGGTATGCTCATGGCATATGAGATGCGGACAGAACAAGATAAAACCTCAAAGAGAGAAGCAGATTTTAAGACATCAAATAAGGAGAAATCTAAGATTCAAGAATCAAGTGATAGTTCTAGTGATGATGAAGATGACAATGGAGCACTTTTCATTCACAAGCCGAAAAGAGGAATAGGTAAATATCAAGGAAAATTACCTTTTATATGTTTTAATTGTGGAAAGATTGGACATTTTTTAGCTAGATTCCTAGATAAGGTTAATGATGATGAAGAAAAAAAACCTACATACAAGAATAATTTCAAAGGAAAATCTAAGAAGGGTTTCGAGAAGAAGAGCCCGTATTCTAAGGATCCTAGTTCAGGCAAAGATAGTGGAGTCAGTGATTCAGAAGAAGAAGAGATTCTATTCATGGCCATATATGAAGGTAATCAAGAAGAAGAAGAGGAGGAAGCTGAAGTGAATATGGAAGGAGATCTCATTTGTGCCTTACAAGAGTTAGAAGTTGTTTAGAAGAAGAATTGAAGATTGAAGTGCCAGATCGAGAAAAATGAACAACAGTCAAAGGAAATGATTGAATATCTACAAGCACACTTTGAAGAAGCCAAGAAGAATGAAGAAGACCTCAAAAAATAGTTAGAAATAGAAAGAAAAGAATGTCAAAGGTATGTTATTGAAATTGCCTCTTTAAAAAAAGATATTAAGAAAGCAGTTAGTGATAAAGTAGTCAATGATTAAAATTTGAAGATAGCACTGGCATGCTGAATAAGATATTGGAAAGTCAAAAAGCATATTTAGATAAGACAGGGATCAGTTTTGTAAAGAAAAATAGCTAGGTTGAAGATCTTACACAAGAGGAAACAAAAAGGGGAGAAGTGAAGAATACAAAGGACATTCCAAATAGAGAAGGCTAGAAGGAACAAAGCTATAAAAGGCAATTAGGTCAGAGATATACAGACAGGTCTTATTTTTATGGCTATTATTTTTATTGTAATGGATATGGTCACAAGAAATTAGAATGTATAAAAAGAGATAACAATTTTATAAATAAGGAGAAGGAATGTCAAGTAGAGTCAAGCAGAAGCCATAACTTTTTTGCTTCTCTATCAAGCTTTGATGAAGAGACCATAGTATGCTACAAGTGCAACAACTTCAGACACATAGCTCAGTATTGTAGAAGCGTGTTTGAGTTAGTCAAGAAGGATCAGAGCTTCAAAGCTCCATTCATCAAGAAGAAGGATCAAAATCTCAAAGCTCCATTCATCAGGGAGAAGGTTCATACATGTACATGGCAGAATAAACAACATGAAGATTGTATGATGGTTTAGATAGCCCTACATGTAAAAGGTAAAGATCAGCCATGGTTAATTGATAGCTGATGTTTGAGGCATATGATAGGAGATAAAAGTAAATTCATATCTCTAAATAAGATCAATGGTGGTACAGTGAGATTTAGAGATAAAACCACTGCTAGGATAGCTGGAAAAAGGTACTTTGAGTTTGGATTATGGTAAAACTAAGACTAAAAATGATTTGTATGTAAAAGGTCTTAAGCATTATTTGTTGAGTGTTAGTCAAATATGTGATCAAGGATATACATTAAAGTTTCATAAAGAAGGTTGTGAGATTAGAAGAAAATATTTAAATGAGTTGATTGCAGATGCTCAAAGGATAGGGAACAATGTTTATGTATTATCAGATATCTTCTCAAAGGCACGATCAAAGGATACATTCAAAGATCGGTGAGAGGAGTTGGGAGTAGTTTATTTTACTTCCTACCATTGATGTTTAGCATCAGTTGAGGGGGAGCTAAGTGTTATCTCTAGGTAGGCCCTTTGCCATTGATGTCAAAGGGGGAGAATAACAGGTACATGTATAGGTGTAGAAAATAGGTATAGGGAATAGGTACAAGTTGTTTAGTAAGGGGGAGTTATTGTATGTTTTCAGATGATAGTATGTGCAGGTGACAAGATGTGGTAGTTTCAGGATTAAGGTTGCCATCAATGACAAAGGAGTAGATTGTTGGAAATGTTGTCATTGATGTTAAAGGTCTAGTATTATTGGTGATAAAGGCCCCATTGCATTTAATGTTGTTTGTAATAAATATATCTTCGCTAATATGAGTTAATATTTATTTAATATTAATGAATATATTTTTGGTTGCATATGAGACAAAAGAAGGGCCCATAGAGAAGTCGAAGAGCCACGGGGTAAAGACAAAACAAGGATGGGATGCATTTTCCCATGAAGAGTCATCTTAGGGAATACCAAGAGTCACCAAGTGAAGACAAAAGAGTAAGGGTACAATTTATCATGAAGGGACACTTTGAGGAATATGAAAAGTCACCAAAGATAAGGACAAAAGTGAGAAGGACATTTTTGGTCATGAAGGGTCACCACATGACTTTTCAAAGGCTTGAATATGAAGGGTCATCTAAGATTGGTGCCATTTTCCATGAGGATTAAAGGGTCACAAAAGGGGAAGGCCAAAGGTCATTTGGAAATCTATAAATAAAGGCTTGAGAAGCCATTTGTAATGTCGTTGAGAGAGGTTGATTTAATATTTTAATATCTAGCTTAGAAGAGCAATTATGAGAGATGAATATGTTTCGTATTTGTTATATCTATCTTAGAAGAGCAAAGGTGAGAGAGAGGAAAGAGATGTTGTATTGAACTATCATTTGTTGAGATAGAAACATTGAGAGATAGGTGTGTGGTATACACAAAGGGGTTGGTGCTCCTGTGGGTTGGTGCTTGGCAAAGGGGTTGGTGTTCCTTTGGGTTCGTGCTCACGAATAGTTGTTGGGTTGGTGCTCAAAAAAGGGGTTTGAAGCTCTTATGGGTTAGTACTCATCAATTTTAGCTGGGTTGGTTCTCAGCAAAGGGGTATGGTGCTATTTTGGGTTGTTTCTCATGAATATACTTAAGATTGTTCTATGAGGTTTTTCCCACATTGGGTTTCCACGTTATATTTGGTGTCTCTCTCTATCTTGTGTGATGTTTATTGTTTGAGTTTTATTGCATATCTTGAATTTTTGATTAAGTGGATTTTGATAAAGGGAAAGTTTTAATAAGATATATAATATACTGATTCACCCCCCCTCTCATTATATTTTGTGCTTAACAATGTACACCTACAAGGGTCTCCAAACATTGATGACCACCTACAACCATATGTAGCACTTTAAAGAACAACGTTGAGAGATGGAAACTAATTAGTGTTCTAAGAACATGATATGGACATAATTCATTGTATTAGGTTTTAAAAAAACATAAAATAGCCACCAGTGAGTGAAAACACACATGTTTTAAGACACAACATTGCCGATAGGAGCTTCAAGCCCAAGAAGAGCACCTACGACTATGTGCTAGTACTGGAAAAGGGTTGTTGATACAAGGTATTCTAGAGTGAAAATGACCTAATAGCTAACCTAGAGGATATAAGAGGATTAATAATAAGGTTTCATCCATTTAACATGTCAATAATTATAGGTCAATCTCACTTTGAATCTACTAGTAGAGGTTACAGTCCATATAATGGAGAAGTCTTATACACTATTTGTGAAGAGACCATGAAAAAGAGATGAATGGTTGTGGAGTTGTAAAAATGAGTGATACTTCACAATTCATTCTTGGAATGATCATACCACCATCCACATAGCACTAATATGGTCATTAAGCATAGCCACATTTGATCAAATGTTTTAGACACTACATAGTCGGTCTTGGGTGCTAGTTTGGAGAGTTTGGAGAGGTTAAAGGTGTTAAAGATGTGATCTAACCTCAAAATTTGGTGCATAGGGTAATCATGACCAAAAAAACCTCTTAATGTCTTATTTTTTCTCATAAAACAAGGGAGATACCCCTTATTTTGTCTCAGAGTTGAGACACTCCCAACCAAGAAATTCTACAAACCTAATAGAAGAAATGAGAAAACATGTAGTGGGAGACCAAAAACTATTAATAAAAATATGTGATGGTATGTGAGCTTAATTTTAATGTGAATATGTGAGAGGAAGAATATAAATATACTTATAATAGTTAAAGTGTTCAAAAATTCATTTGACACAGTCTAGACCTATCAGGCTTAACTATATACCTAAGTGTTCAAGACAACCAAATTAATTTCTAGGACTAAGTGATATTTCTAACCTAGTTGAGGTAATTCATAGGGAAGTAAAATATTGTTAAAAATTAATGGATTATATAGATACATCACAAAAATGTAATTTTTTGCCTAAGAACACCTTAGGGGTACTCAGATTGCTCTCTCAAGCTTAATAGGCCAACTTTACATACTCACACTTGTACAAATAAGGTACATGGGAATCTAAAAAGATAGGGATAGTTGAAGGGGGTCATATAAATTCTCTACATTTAACCCTTGTTGAGGAGAGGAGTGTTCATATCCTAACTTCAAAATTAGGATAACATGGGAATGACCTTAGGTTGTGGATTACCTAATGAATAGGTCAAACCTCTAGATTTTAAGGAGCTAGCTCCCTTGATTTTTTCATCTTGATGCTCTATAAAGTCCTAATTTGTCTCTAAATATTAATGTGTTTGGGTGAAAAGATAAAAGAATTTGTATGAATAAAAACCTATCCTAAAGTGTGGCAATTCACCTAATAATAATTGTATCCATTCATTCAACTTGGAATCTTAACACACTAATAAATAATGCATATAGATGAGAAACTACCTTCAATGGATTCTACAACAATATTTCATATAGAGGTTAGTATAATCAATAAAGTGAGAGGGTCCATATGAGAAGGCTTGGTCTAAGGAACTTGTAACTTGATTTCCACTCCAATTTGAGCTATCAACCTTATAACACACTAGATAACCTGCCACAAAGATTTTTAATGTGATCATAGGAATTTGAAGAATAGAGAGGAGGATAGAACAAGTGTTAATTTCACAAAATAAATGAAATCAACACACTAACAAGCTAACATCTCTAATCCTAGATCATAGGGGGAGAATAATAAACAAAATACATGTGAAATCACAACTAAAATGAAAATAATAAAAAATCCCTTACGTTCTTTGATAGCTCCAAGTGATTAGTTCATGGCTTGCCTAGTTTGTACTCAAAGTGTCTTTGGCAATGGATTCTGTCTATTTCATTCTCTCCTTGGCACCATGGTTTGTGGCTTGATGTTGGATTTGGCTTGTGATTTTGGCATTATAACACTATATATTTTAATATTTCTATAAAACCAACATTATAATTTTATTATATCTAAGCTCTTATAAATTCAAGAAAGAATGGCTTATACTTATAGGTTTAGAAACTAATTCCAACTCAAGGTGAGTTAAGGTATAGTTTAAACATGGAATGGGTTCAAACCTAACCTAAGTGAGTTAATTAAGCCTAGTAGAATTAAAATATGTCAAAACCTCATGATTTACAATGAATAGGCATGGGTGAGATATTTTAAGATATTTATAAAAGTTTGACAACTCAAAAAAGGTAATTATGAAAACCTAAGATATTCTTGATTTTTTAATTTAGTTTTTTTAAATTTCATTAATTTCTCATGGATAATTCAACAAGGAATTTAATTAAATTTAATATTTTAATTAATTCTATTTAGGATTTTAGCATTTCCAATATTTGATTTAATTTTATATGTGGAATTACCCCATTTAATAGGTCTATAGGGAAAATTACATGTTATGATGTCATATGATGATTAGATATGAATCCATGAGAGTGTTTTATTGCTTATAGTAGGATACCCCAATTAGGGACATCTTAATGGGATTATGAGTTTTAATGAATGATGAATAAGTAAATTTATGATCTTCAATGATTCTTAGGCTTAATTTATAATGGTTGGTAAGAATCAGATTTAATTCCAATATGTAGCCATTGGTGGCCAATTTTAGGTTTCTATAGTTTGACCCTATTTGGGAAGATGTTGCAAGCCATAATCAAAATACTTTATTCTCAAATAATTAAAAAATATTGTATGCCTAAAAGAAGATGATGATTGAAGAAAAAACTCCAAACAATATTTGGGAAGCCTATAATGATGCCCCCTTGACAGAATGGCCATCATATTATAGGTACAATCACTAAGAGGGGGGTAAATCAGTGAGCCTAGATATTTCAATTTCAATTTCAATTCCATTCCCTTTCAAACTATTAAATAATCAACATATATAAACTTGATCAAGCAACATTAACAAGAGAGATCATTCATTTAATGCATATATAAGATCAAACACATAACACATAGTTCCTATGGGAAACCCTTATGGGAAATAAAACCCACTCTCAAGCCTAAAACAAAAATGGACTACTGTCCTATAAGAAATTACAAACAAGATACTGATTAACTCCTTTAGACCAAAAAACCTTGATCATGTCCTTCTAACCAAAGTTATTTAGTGAAACACCTATTCTACAAGGAGCACCTAGCCCTAAGATGATCAACTCATTTAGACAACCTTTCTTTAGTAAAATACCTATTTTACAAGGAGTAATTACCCCTAAGGAAGACCAACTCCTTTAGATCCTCCTTTGATAAGAACACCTCCATGTTAGAACTGATGTCTTTAACACCTGATGATGGATCTCTAGATATCACTCTTATCACATTTCAGAAACAACTTTATCACCCAAAATACACTATTTTGCAAAGCACATTACATACTTAAACCAACATACAAAGATCAATTAAGACACATTACATATCCCAACTAACCCCACTCTTCAACTCTACACACTCAATGTATCCTTCACAGAAAAAATTTTATCATAGCTTCAACAATAAGACAAAATGATCATACACATAGAACACACACTGATCTACCTCTTAGATCAACCACCAAGCTCACATAGTCTTCACCTTGCCTTCACTCACACTCAAATAACAAGAGAACTATTCTGTGAATAGAATTATGACCAACAGGTCATACAAATAGTCCTCAAACTAATATTCTTCTCAACTCATCCATAGGGTACTCTACCCCTCCTTCACTCCCCAATTCACATATGCAAGCCTCTATAAAAAATTTCTCCCAAGTCTATCTCAAATAGCCTCTTGAGCATACTCATCCATTCTACCTCTTTGAGGCTTATTAGGTCTAATGACCTATGTGATCACCTTTAGCACCTTACTCAAACTAGCATGTCTAGTCCTCTTCGCTCTTTATTGGTCCTCACTAACTTGTACCTTCTCTTTCAAAGGTTATATCCTTCACTTCACTCCACACTTGCACTCCCTCATTCAAGTCCTACAAGTCTATAAACCAACATATTTGGTTTCACTATTTATAGAGATATCGTGAATTATCAAGTCCACATTAATACTTGTTGGCCACAATACATGGATTGACCCTTAAGTCATCTCAGATGAGTCACACTTAAGCATAACATACTTTCCAAATATGCCTAAGACACTTTTAGGTCCTATGGATACCCATTCATCTCTTTGACACTTTTTTGAGCATAATGAGAACACTGGACCAATTATAAATACATAGATCCACTCATTATGTCCTCTAGGACATCCTCAAAAAGTCATAGACCCATTTTCTCACATTTTCATATGCTCAATCAACTCAAAAAGAAACCTTATATATAAGAACATCATTATCAAATACATAGTCAACTTATTAATCATTGTTCATACTCACGATAGATTGATCATACCACCAAAATACTCACAGAGCATCCTCATGGAGTTTCAACACTCCAAAATATCAAAGTCATCATGAGACAATGAAAAAATCTCAAAATGAGCTCAAATATCCTTCTTAAGTCATTTGCATAATAAGGACAAACACATAGTCAATGTTGAACATTAATAACCATGATTGTACACACTTCTAGATATTCAAATTAGGTTTAATACATGCACCATGGAATCCTCTTCATATTTTATTTTTACATCACCAAAAAAATTTACTTCTATCTAAAGATATGGATAAAATATAGAACTCTAGTTTTCCCTATGTTAAATTCAAATATTTGAATATCAAAGGTCATAGTTAAACCTTGAAAACTTTGCTTGCATCTCATGTTCACTCTACTTTAGATCAAATAAGCACTAATGATCTTATTTAATATTTAACACATAGACCCCCAATTCCAAATGTTAAACCTTAGTCACTTTGACCTCATCTCGTGCAATCTTAAAATCTTGAATCCATGCACTCCATCGATCTCTATAGATCAATCAAGTCTTTAGCAATCACCTTTCATCATTTGATTAATTTGTATAAACATCCATTCACCATTGGATATTTATATATTACCTTTTCTTATTCATTAAACATCATTCACCTATCCTCATCTCATTGATTCTTGACTTCTTAGAGTAATGCACATCACTGATCTTGATCGAGTTTTAACTCTTTCAAAAATGACTAAGTATGAGAACCTTGCTTATCTACTTGAGTAGCCATTTTCAAACCTTAATAATGTATTATATGATTAGATTCATGATCTCAAATTTACACCAGATGATCTCCTTTTATAATAGAATCCAATGATATAAAATAGCTCTTAAAATCCTTGTGCATGTGAAATATAACACCATTAAAATTCCTTCTCAAAATCTTCTATCCTAGAGCCAACTATTTCAAAATTTACTTGAGAGGCCAAATTTGAAAAGTCATATATCTTGATACACTTTAGGGCATGATCTCAAATTTAGCACAAATCAACATCAAAATGCCTACTCAAATTTTCTTATCACATGTAAAATTCCCTATGGAAAAATAGAGTTAAACTACCTGGGAGCCCAAATTTACATATGCACATGATCTAAAAATTAGAAAAAATAAATTAGGATAAAAAATGAACAACCCCATATGATCACCATCTCCTAAAATTTCCACACATGTGATATATTCCATCATCAAACTACTTACTTGACTCTGTTTGGCCACATGCAAATTTGGCTAAGTATGGAAAAATAATGAACATTGACTGAGAATCTAACTTTGTACCCTCATATCTTTAATCATGATTTTATCCATGACTTGAGATATTACAAAAAATAATTAGGGACTAATGTGATCACAACCATGTGACCAACTCCCCTTGAATCATTCCCACATGGTAATGATGACATCATCAAACTGTTGGTTCAAATTTTCTACCACTGGACCCAAACTATCTAGATGAAAACTATGGATTACCATATAAATTCCACTTATGAAAACAAGTTTTAAAATTATAGATAAAATTTTATGGACGTATTTCACATGCTCCAATCACCATACTCATTCCTGAACATCTCTAAACATACCAATACTGAAGATCAACCAAGATAACTTCAAACACACTATGACAAACACATCGCACACTTTATCATTATTAATTACGATATTAAAGCACTTCATCCACTACTAAACCTCCATGAAGTCACTATTACATCATTGAAAACTCTCCAATAATCTTCTCCTTTTTCATTGATGTCAACAAGCATCATATATAGCAATACACAACTCACCTACTCTCTTCAAGCACTCCCATAATAAGAACTTTCTCCCCCCTTAAAACAATGACAAATTGGGAACTAACTGATCCTAAGGAAATGAAAATACCATAAATATGAAAGTACCATCTTATAAATATGATACAAACTCCCCCTTACCTTGAGCTTGCCTTATCTTGCCTTGACAAACTTCCTCTTGATCTATGCCAATACTCTTCTTCACAAACACAACAAATAATGAAGACATAATACACAAAAACTAGTAGAATTTGATGAAACTCACCAAGAAACATTTGAGAGGGACTCTCCCTAAGATTTAAGATTTTTGATCAATTTCTGTTAAGCACGAAATATACTGAGAGGGGGGGTGAATCAGTATATCATATATCTAATAAAACTTTCCTTTAACCAAAATCCACTTAATCAAACATTCAAGATATGCAATAAAACTCAAATAATAAACACCACACAAGATAGAGAGAGACACCAGATATAATGTGGAAACCCAATGTGAGAAAAACCATGGAGAACAATCTCAAGTATATGAATGAGCACGAACCCAAATAATATTCACAAGCACAAACTTGTAGGAGCACCAAACCCCTTTGCCAAGCACCAACCCAGCTACTATTCATGAGCACCAACCCATAGAAGCACCAAACCCTTTTTTCAAGCACCAACCCAACTACTATTCGTGATCACCAACCCACAGAAGCACCAACCCCTTTGTGTATACCACACACCTATCTCTCAATGTTGTTATCTCAACAAATGAAAATTCAATACAACATATCTTTCCTCTCTCTCACCTTTGCTCTTCTAAGCTAGATATAACAAATACAAATCATATTCATCTCTCACAATTGCTCTTCTAAGCTAGATATTACAATATCAAATCAACCTCTATTTCTCATGTTACAAACGGCTTCTCAAGTCTTTATTTATAGCTTTCCAAATGACCTTTGGCCTTCCCCCTTTGTGACCCTTCAATCCTCATGTAAAATGGCACCAAACTTGTATGACCATTCATATTCAAGCCTCTGAAAAGTCATGTGGTGACCCTTCATGATCAAAAACGTCCTTCCCTCTTTTGTCCTCATCTTGGTGATTTTTTGTATTCCTTACCTTCATGAGAAATTGCACCCTTCCTCTTTTGTCTTCACTTGGTGACTCTTGGAATTCCCCAAAATGACTCTTCATGGGAAAATGCATCCCATCCTTCTTTTTTCTTTATCCCATGGCTCTTTGACTTATCCATGGGCCCTTCTTTTGTCTCATATGCAACCAAAAATGTATTCGTTAATATTAAATAAATATTAAGTCATATTAGCCAAGATATATTTATTACAAACAACATTAAATGCAATGGGGCCTTTATCACCAATAATGTTAGACCGTTGACATCAACGACAATATTTCCAACAATTTCACCATTTTATCATCTTCAAATCTCTATACACCATGAGGAACCAACATACATGCTTATTATCCTTCTCTCGCAAGACACTACCATGACCACCAATAGAGCATGATACCACTCATTAATCAAGAAAAAAATTCTAAACTAAATTTTGACTTTACCTTGAAACATTAATTCTTTCTCTTTTGTAAAAATTGAACAAAATCACTCGTCTTCTTACTAGGCCTGTCTAGTCCTCTTTGTATCCCTATCTAGAACTTGTAGAGCCCACAACTTTCTGTAGACATAAATTCAAGACTTGAAACTTCATATATAGAACACTTTCATATTTTCCCTTTATCACACCAATTTTAAACAATTATATCATCCTCTAAAATATAATTCCTTCACAAACCAACTACCTACTTAGGCCTCCAACAAGACAAAAAAATGAATAAATTGAGAACCATAAACCTTGAATAATCTATGAAACTTATTTTAACCACCCATTTATCCCATTAAACATATTAAAAAGACCCAAACCTCAAATCATAAGTCAAAATAATTTTCTAGCATAGCCCAAAACATTAGAATCTTGAAATAAACAAGGTCAACAAACCTCCTTCTAGTCAATGCACACCTCTAAAACTTCTTGAACACATGGAGACACCCATACAAAATTTTGGACCAAGATTTGAACCTTCACACATTTGGGAGCCATGACTTCTTGTAAACCATTTTAGGCATGCTTGCCCTTAAGCCAAAAACTTAAAAAAAACTAAAATTACTCAAAAATCTTCAATTTGGATTCAACATACCATTAGACCAAAAAACACTTAGAGCACATGAAAAAGAAGTGAATAAACCTTTCTAAGCATCAAAAACTTCTTAACAATCCATTAATCTTATTAATCCACCTAGAACCACCCATTTTGACCTTGTACTATAGCTCCTTCATATATCTCTAGAGAAAACACGTGAACTTGTTACTCCACCTTAACCAAAGACCTTATCTAATTGGCATTATCATCTTGAGCACACAAAATTGCTTCTTCACAACTTATTTCTAATATTTAAATACTCAATCCTCTGATCTTAGGACCTGACCAATTACAAATCTCCCCTTAACTTTATGATTCATGAGGAATATGACATTTTTAGCAAGACTTCAAATATTATTTAATCATAGTCAATACTTATTTAGAGACACCTCATATCATAACACTGTGAACTTTCCATGGCATACATAATTATTCAATAAGACTTTAACAAGTTTAGCAATATCTAGAATAAAAGTATAGAATAAAGGCCTTCAACTTATAGGCTCACCTAACATCTACCAAAAACTAATATGCAGATAGATATTTGAAACTTACTTTAATACCAAAGCATCCAAACCATGATCAACAAGCCAAGTCCTTATCAATATAAGAGCATTGATATTCATCACAAGCTTCTTTTCTCCAAATATATATATATATATATATATATATATATATATATATATATATATATATATATATATATATATATAATGTATAAACATACATTGTTTACATACCATCTCATCTAATAATATCTAATAGCCACCAGGATTCCTCTGATTGAAATGTCTCCTTGAAGCCGACATATAGAAACCCCTTTGACATAATGAGACTAAAAGTCCCAAAAATCAAGAGACTCCCATATCTCCATATCTTTCTCTAATTTTCAATCTTGCTTGACTTTAATTGAATCCTAGACTTCATTCTTTTCTTTAGATTTGTCAATAAATGTTGTGAATAGAAACTATTAACTCTCTTTTATTTCTGATTCTTTTTCCACCATGAAAAACAATTCATCAAGACTCTTGGACTCAATAGGGTTAGTCTTCTTAGTCTTTACTACCTTAGGTATCCATACCATAGTTTGACCCTTATTTTCTTTTGTAGCCATCTTGTATACTTGATCTTTGAGCTTATAATGATTTGTAACATAGCCTTCTAGAGCAACTTTCTTATCAACCTTATGACTAGAAGAATTTCTAATGATTACCTTTGGTTTCCATACCTGAGTTTGTCCTTTATCAAAAAATTTAGGAGCTCTATATCCATTGACATACCTTGAAGACCTCTTAAGACTATTTGGATATAATCTAGAAATATGTCTACTCTTATGACAACTAAAAAAAATAACATCATTCATTCCTTTTAATAAATTTGAATAGTGATCAATCTTTAGCCAAAAAATCCTTGTATCATAGCTCCATGAATGTCCAAACTTGACTGACTTCATTGTATAGTACTTATCTCTATGACAATACTTATTACATGTATAACAATGACCATGAAATAAACTAACATACCTTGAAGCATTTGGTTGTCTAATAGACCTTCTTTCATTGTTATTGACCTGATCTAACTTCTTTTGATGTTGCTCAAGCTTGCTTATCTTGAAAACAAATTGTTCATACCCATCCATCAATGAACATAGCTTGGTTTCCAATTGAATACTCTCATCCTCTTTAGCTATTAAACTTGAAATTATAGCCATTAACTAACCTTTAAGAACTTGGATAGTCTCCTTATCACTCTTAGCTTCTTTATCCATGTCATCCTTTATTCTACACGCTTTCTCTATCAAAATTTCCTCAAGAGAATTGACTTGTGTTTTAGGACCTTTGATCAAATTTCTCATCTTATGATTCTTATTCTTCTACTCCTTTAGTTCACTAAGTGCCCTCATGAGCTCAACTTTTAGATCAACTTTTTCTTCCTTGCTTTCAACTTCTCTATTATTATGGTAAGCTTTTTTTATCAAAACATGATGTCTTTTTCTTCTAAACACAAAATTGTCTTAGAATCTACTAGTTGGACCTTGAGACCATTGATAACATTCTCATCATCTTTGTCATATTTCTTCAAAGTACATATCTATTCTTTAAGTGCCTTGATCATAGCCTTCCACTATTGGTTTTCTTTCTTCAACTACTTATCCATCTTTGTACCTACTTAGGATCACCTTCAAGCTATTAGGATTCCTCCAAAGGACCTGCTTTGATAAAAATTATTAGAGGTACAATCACTGAGAGGGGGTTGAATTAGTGAGCCCAGATTTTCAATTTCAATTACAATCACTTTCAAACTATTAAATAATAAGCATATATCAACTTGATCAAAAAGCATTAACAAGAGAGCTCATTCATTTAATGCATACACAAGATAAAATACATAATAGATAGTTCCTATGGGAAACCCTCATGGGGAATAAAACTCATTCTCAAGATTGAAACACAAATGGACTACTATCTTATAATAAATTACAAACACGAGACTAATCAACTCCTTTAAACCATCAAATCTTGATCATGTCCTCTTGACCAAAGGTATTTAGTAAAACACCTATTCCATAAGGAACACATGCCCTTAAGATTATCAACTCCTTTAGACTACCTACCTTTATTAAAACACCTATTTTACAAGGAAAAACTACCCCTAAAGAAGACCAAATCCTTTAGACCCTCTTTTTATAATAACACTTCCCATTTAGGACTAATGTCTTCAACACCTAATGATGGATATATCCATATCACTCTTCTTACCTTTCAGCAATAACTTTGTCACCCAACACACCCTATTAGCCAAAGAACATTAGATACTTGAACCAACATACAAAGATCAATTAGGACACATTACATATCCCAAATAACCCCACTCTTCAACTCTACACACTCAATGCATACTTCACAATAACAACTCTATCATAGATTCAACAATATGACTAAATGGTCATACACATAGTCCCCACACTTATCTACCTCTCAGATCAACTACCAAGCTCACACAATCTCCATCTTGCCTTCACTCACACTTAAAAAATAAGAGCACTATTCTACTAACAGAATTATGACAAACATGTCATACAAACAGTCCTCAAATTGATATAATCATCAACTCATCCAAAAGACACTCTACCCCTCCTTCACTCCCTAATTCATGTATACAAGCCTCTCTCGAAATCTCTCCCAAATCTCTCTCAAGTAGCCTCTTGAGCATACTCACCCATTCTACCTCTTCTATGCTTATTAGGTCCAATGACCTATGTGATCACCTTCAACACCTTGCTCAGACTAGCATGTCTAATCTTCTTTGCTCTCTATTGGTCTTTATTGACCTATACATTCTCTTTTAAAGGTTATATCCTTCGCTTGGCTCCATACTCACACTCCCTCATTCAAGTCCTACAAGTCTAAAAACCAACACATTTGGTTTCACTATTTATAGATCTATCATGAATTATCAAGTACGCATTAATCCTTATTGGTCACAATACATGGATTCACCCTTAAGGCATCTCACATGGGTCACACTTAAGCACAATACACTTTTCAAATATGCCTAAGTCATTTTTAGGTCTTATGGAGATCGATTCATCTATTTGACACTTCTCTAAGCATAATAAGAACACAAGACTAATTAAAAATACATATATCCATTCCTTATGTACCCTAAGACATCTTCAAAAGATAATAAACCCTTTTTCTCACCTTTTAATATGTTTAATCAACTCAAACATAGACCTTATACATAGGAACATCATTACTGAATACATAGTCAACTTTTTAAGCATTTTTCATACTCAAGATAAATTGATCATACCTCCAAAATACTCACAGACCATCCTCATGGAGTTATAAAACTCCCAAATAACAAATTCATAATGAAACATTGAAACAACATCAAAATGAGCATAAATATCCTTCTCAGGTCATTCTTAAAATAAGCACGAACACACAGTGTATTGGAAATATTGTCATTGATGTCAAAGGTTTAGTATTATTGGTGATAAAGGCCCCATTGCATTTAATGTTGTTTATCTTGGCTAATATGAGTTAATATTTATTTAATATTAATTAATATATTTTTGGTTGCATATGAGACAAAATAAGGGCCCATGGAGAAGTCGAAGAGTCACGAGACAAAGACAAAAGAAGGATGGGATGCATTTTCCCATGAAGAGTCATTTTGGGGAATACCAAGAGTCACCAAGTGAATACAAAAGAGTAAAGGGAGAATTTCTCATGAAGGGACACCTTGAGGAATACAAAAAGTCACCAAAGATAAGGACAAAAGTGGGAAAGACGTTTTGGGTCATGAAGGGTCACCACATGACTTTTCAAATGCTTGGATATGAAGGGTCATCCAAGATTGGCACCATTTTCCATGAGGATTGAAGGGTCACAAAGGGGGAAGGCCAAAGGTCATTTGGAAAGCTATAAATAAAGGCTTGAGTAGCCATTTGTAAGTTTAAGTGAGAGGTTGATTTTGATATTGTAATATCTAGCTTAGAAGAGCAATTATGAGAGATGAATATGATTTGTATTTGTTATATCTAGCTTAGAAGAACAAAGGTGAGAGAGAGGAAGGAGATGTTGTATTGATCTATCATTTGTTGAGATAGCAACATTGAGACATAGGTGTGTGGTATACACAAAGTGGTTGGTGCTCCTTTGGGTTGGTGCTCACGAATTGTTGTTGGATTGGTGCTTGACAAAGGGGTTGGTGCTCCTATGGGTTGGTGCTCATGAATAGGTGTTGGGTTGGTGCTTGGCAAAGGGGTTTGAAGCTAATGTGGGTTGGTGCTCATGAATTATAGCTGAGGTTTGTACTTGTAAAAGGGGTATGGTGCTCTTATGGGGTTATTCTCATGAATATATTTGAGATTGATTCTCTATGGTTTTTCCCACATTGGGTTTCCATGTTGTATCTGGTATCTCTCTCTATCTTGTGTGATGTTTATTGTTTGAGTTTTATTCCATATCTTGAAAGTTTGATTAAGTAGAATTTGGTTGAAGGAAAGATTTATAAGATATATAATATACTGATTCACCCCCCCTCTTCATATATTTTGTTCTTAACAATTGGTATTAGAGCAGGTTCCTTTCTTGAAAAGTTTTACAGCTTGAAGGTAGATCGAGAAAGCACGATGGCTAGGTCACAAGAAGGATTTTCTAAAAATAAGGCACCTTTGTTTGATGGGATGAATTATGATTTTTGGAGCATGAGAATGAAGGGTTATTTTATGGCCCTTGGATTCAACATATGGAAATTAGTGGTGGAGGAATATGAAGAGTCACATACATCTACAATTACTCCAGTAGAAAAGAAGGCAAGTGAATGTAATGCTAAAGCTTTAAATGCTATTTTATGTGGTTTATGTGAATCTAAATTTGTTAAAGTTATGCAATGTAAATATGCTCATGAAACTTGGGTAAAACTTGAGAATATTTACAAAGGTGATGGAAAGGTTCAGCAAGCTAAGTTGTAGACTTTTAGAAGGTAGTTTGAAAGTTTGAAGATGGAAGAAGAGGAAGATATAGCAAGTTATCTTTTGCGAGTTGATCAAGTCATAAATTAGATTCAAGGTCTTAGAGAAACATTGGATTAGTCAACGGTGGTGCAAAAGGTTTTGAGATCTCTACCAATGAGATATGATGCAAAGGTTTCAGCAATTGAGGAGATGAAGAATTTAGCCAAGCTAAAGATGGATGAGCTTCATGGTATTCTCACAGCATATGAGATGCGGATAGAACAAGATAAACCCTCAAAGAGAGAAGTGGCTTTCAAGACATCAAAAAAGGAGAAAGTTAAGATTCAAGAATCAAGTGATAGTTCCAGTGATGATAAAGATGACAGTGAAGCACTTTTCATTCGCAGGCCAAAAAGAGGAACAGGTAAATATCAAGGAAAATTACCTTTTAAATGTTTTAATTGTGGAAAGATTGGACAGTTTTTAGCTAGATGCCCAAATAAGGTTAAATATGATGAAGAATAAAAGCCTACATACAAGAATAATTTCAAAGGCAAATCCAAGAAGGGATTCAAGAAGAAGAGCTTGTATTCTAAGGATCCTAGTTCAGTTGAAGATAGTGGAGTCAGTGATTCAGAAGAAGAAGAGATTCTATTCATGGCCATACATGATGATGATAAAGAAGAAGAGGATGAAGTTGAAGTAGATATGGAAGGAGAACTCAATTATGCCCTAGAAGAGTTAGAAGCTGTTCAGAAGAAGAATCGAAGGTTAAAGTGCCAGATCGAAAAGAATGAACAACAGTCAAAGGAAATGAATCAAGATCTACAAGCACACTTTGAAGAAGCCAAGAAGAATAAAGAAGATCTCAAAGCACAGTTCAAAATAGAAAGAAAATATTATGAAAGGTATGTTATTGAAATTGCCTCTTTAAAAGAAGATATTAAGAAAGCAGTCAGTGACAAAGTAATCAGTGATTCAAAATTTGAAGATAGCACTAACATGTTGAATAAGATATTGGAAAGTCAAAAATCATATTCAGATAAGACAGGGATCAGTTTTGAAAAGAAAAAGACCTATGCTGAAGATCTGACACAAGAGGAAACAAAAAGGGGAGAAGTGAAGAATACAGAGGACATTCCAAACAAAGAAGGCTAGAAAGAACAAAGCTACAAAAGGCAATCAGGTCAGAGATATACAGACAAGTCTTTTTTTTATGGCTATTATTTTTATTGTAATGGATATGGTCACAAGAAAGTAGAATGTAGAAAAAGAGCTAACAATTTTATAAATAAGGAGAAGGAAAGTCAAGTAGAGTCAAGTAGAAGCCATAACTCTTTTGCTCCTCTAACAAGCTTTAATGAAGAGACCATAGTATGCTACAAGTGCAACAACTTTGGACACAGCTCGGTATTGTAGAAGCGTGTTCGAGGCAGTCAAGAAGGATCAGAGGTTCAAAGCTCCATTCATCAAGAAGAAGACTCAGAGTGTCAAAGCTCCATTCATCAGGGAGAAGGTTCAGACATAATCATGGCAGAAGAAACAACATGAAGATTCTATGATGGTGCAGACAGCTCTGCATGTGAGAGGTAAAGATTAGCCATGGTTAATTGATAGTGGATGTTCGAGGCATATGACAAGTGATAAAAGTAAGTTCATTTCTCTAAAGAAGATAAATGGTGGTATAGTGAGATTCAGAGATAAAACCACTGCCAGGATAGCTAGAAAAGGTACTTTGAGTTTGGATTATGGTAGAACTAAGACTAAAAATGTTTTGTATGTAAAATGTCTTAAGCATAATCTGTTGAGTGTTAGTCAAATTTTTTATCAAGGATACACATTAAGGTTTCATGCTGAAGGTTGTGAGATTAGAATAAAATATTTAAATGAGTTAATTGCAGATGCTCAAAGGACAGGGGACAATGTATATGTTTTGTCAGATATCTTCTCAAAGGCACGATCAAAGGATACATTCAAAGATCGGTGAGAGGAGTTAGGAGTAATTTCTATTACTTCCTGCCATTGATGTTCAACATCAAGTGAGGGGGAGCTAAGTGTTAGCTCTAGGTAGGCCCTTTGCCATTGATGTCAAAGGGGGAGAATAATAGGTATAGGTACAGGTGCAAAAAATAGGTACAAGGAACAAGTACAGGTTACTACAGTAAGGGGGAGTTACTGTATGTTTTTAGATGATGGTATGTGTAGGTGACAGGATGTGGTAGTTTCAAGATTGAGGTTGCCATCAATGATAAAGGGGGAGATTGTTAGAAATATTGTCATTGATGTCAAAGGTTTAGTATTATTGGTGATAAAGGCCCCATTGCATTTAATGTTGTTTATCTTGGCTAATATGAGTTAATATTTATTTAATATTAATGAATATATTTTTGGTTGCATATGAGACAAAATAAGGGCCCATGGAGAAGTCGAAGAGTCACGAGATAAAGACAAAAGAAGGATGGGATGCATTTTCCCATGAAGAGTCATTTTGGGGAATACCAAGAGTCACCAAGTGAATACAAAAGAGTAAAGGGAGAATTTCTCATGAAGGGACACCTTGAGGAATACAAAAAGTCACCAAAGATAAGGACAAAAGTGGGAAAGACGTTTTGGGTCATGAAGGGTCACCACATGACTTTCCAAATGCTTGGATATGAAGGGTCATCCAAGATTGGCACCATTTTCCATGAGGATTGAAGGTTCACAAAGGGGGAAGGCCAAAGGTCATTTGGAAAGCTATAAATAAAGGCTTGAGTAGCCATTTGTAAGTGTAAGTGAGAGGTTGATTTTGATATTGTAATATCTAGCTTAGAAGAGCAATTATGAGAGATGAATATGATTTGTATTTGTTATATCTAGCTTAGAAGAACAAAGGTGAGAGAGAGGAAGGAGATGTTGTATTGATCTATCATTTGTTGAGATAGCAACATTGAGACATAGGTGTGTGGTATACACAAAGTGGTTGGTGCTCCTATGGGTTGGTGCTCACGAATTGTTGTTGGATTGGTGCTCGACAAAGGGGTTGGTGCTCCTGTGTGTTGGTGCTCATGAATAGGTGCTAGGTTGGTGCTCGGCAAAGGGGTTTGAAGCTCTTGTGGGTTAGTTTTCATGAATTATAGCTGAGGCTTGTACTTTTCAAAGGGTTATGGTGCTCTTATGGGGTTGTTCTCATGAATATATTTGAGATTGATTCTCCGTGGTTTTTCCCACATTGGGTTTCCACGTTATACCCGGTGTCTCTCTCTATCTTGTGTGATGTTTATTGTTTGAGTTTGATTGCATATCTTGAATGTTTGATTAAGTAGAATTTGGTTAAAGGAAAGATTTATAAGATATATAATATACTGATTCACTCCCCTCTCATTATATTCCATGCTTAACATAGTTAACTTTGAACATTAATAAGTATGACTATACACACTTTTATATCTTCAAATTAGGTTCAATAGATGCACCATGGAGACTTCAATAAAAAAATATGGACAAAATATAGAGCCCTAGTTTTTCCCTATGTTAATTTCAAATATTTTAATAACAATGATCATAGTTAAAATTAGGAAACTTTACTCACATCTCATGTTTGCTTAGCTTTACATCAAATAAACACCGTTGATCTTGTTTGATCTTTAACCTAGGTTTTTATGTTGTTATATCTTGATTTAGCTTTAATTCTTTCAAAAATGACTAAGTATGAGAACCTTGCTTATTTTCTTGACTAGCCATTTTTAAACCTTAATAACTTCTTCTACGCTTAGATTCATGATCTCAAATTTACACTAGATGATCTCCTCTTATAGGAGAATCCAACCATATAAAAAATAGATCTTATAATCCTCATGCATGTGAGATATAACACCATTAAAATTCCTTCTCAAAATCTTCTATCACAAAGCCAACTATGTCAAAATGCACTTGAGAGGCCAACTTTGAACAAGCATATCTTTTGATGCACTTCTGGGCATGATCTCAAATTTAACACAAAAAAACTATCAACATGCATCAATTTTATCTACCATAGAGACTTCTATCAAAATATATGGAAAAAATATAGAGCTCTAGTTTTTGCCTATGTTATATTCAAATATTTGAATAGCAATGATCATAGTTAAACCTATGAAACTTTACTCGCATCTCGTGTCTACTTAGCTTTACATTAAATACACACTGTCGATCTTGTTAGATCTTAAACACATAAAACACTAATTCCAAACATTAAACCTCAATTACTTTGACCTCATATCATGTAATATTGAAATGTTGACTCCATGCACTCCATTGATCTTTGTAGATTAGTCAGGGCTTTAGTAATCACCTCTCATCATTTGATCAATTTGTACAAATATCTACTCACCATTGGATCCTTATCGTATACATTTGCTCAGTCATTAAACATAGTTCACATATCCTCATATCTCTACTTCCTAACTTCTTGGAGAAATGTACAATATTGATCTTGATTGAGCTTTAACTATTTCAAAAATGACTAAGTATGGAAACCTTGCTTATCTGCATGAGTATCCATTTTTTAAACTTAATAACTTCTTCTATGCATAGATGCATGATCTCAAATTTGGATCAAATGATCTCCTCTCATAGGAGAATCCGACTATATAAAAAATAGATCCTAGATCCCTCATGCATGCAATAAATAATGCCATTAAAATTCCTTCTCACAGTCTTCTATCATAGGGCCAACTATGTCAAAACCTACATGAGAGGCCAACATTGATCAAGCTTATTATATATTCATCAAGCTTATTATTTTATGCTAATTTTATAAACTAATCAATATGCACCATCAATGTTGTTATAGCTTGATTGAGCTTTAACTCTTTCAAAAATGACTAAGTATGAGAACATTACTTATCTTCCTGAGTAGCCATTTTTGAACCTTAATAACTTCTTTTATGCTTAGATGCATGATCTCAAATTTACACTAGATGATCTCCTCTTATAAGAGAATCCAACCATATGAAAAAATATATCCTTAAATCTTCATGCATGTGAGATATAAAACCATTAAAATTCTTTCTTAAAATCTTCTATCATAGAGCCAACTATGTCAAAATGTACCTGGAAGGCCAACTTTAAACAAGCATATATTTTGATGTAGTTCAATGCATGATCTCAAATTTAACACAAATAAACTATGATAAAAAATAAACAAACCTATATTATCAATTTCTATTGACACCTTCACACGTGTAAGATATAAAATCATAAAAATGCCTACTTAGCTTTTTTAATCACACAAAATTGGCTATGGAAAAACACAGTCAAACTACTTGGGATCCCAACTTTGCATATGCACATCTTTTGACATGCTTCATCACATGTTCTAAAAATTAGTGAAAATAAACTAGGATAAAAAATGAAAAACCCCATATGATCACCTTCTCCTAAAAAATCTACACGTGTGAGATATTCCATCATCAAACTACTTAATCAACTCTTTTTGGACACATGCAAATTTGGATAAATATGGGAAAATAATGAATTCCAACTGAGAATCCAACTTTACACCCTCATATGTAATGAACCACTACACCAAAACCTTGAGACATTAGTGAAATTTGCCCATCAGGATCATAACATCCCACCACACTTCTGAAGCCTAGACTCTGGACTAGATTTGCACCCATACCACTAGGATCCCTATATGTACAAACCACAAAAAAATACTACCATGCATATGTATCCTCCCACTCTATGACTTAGACCTGGGTGGAGGCTGTGATACCACATGTAATGAACTACTACACTGAAACCTTGAGGCGTTAGTGAAATCCACCCATCAGGATCATAACATCATATATTTGACTATGATTCGATGCATGACTTGAAATCTAGCACATAATAACTAGGGAATACTTTGATCATAGTTATATGACCAACTCCCCTTAAATCATTCCCATGTGGCAATGGTGACATCATCAAACTTCTTATTCATATTTTCTACCACTAGACCATAATTATCTAGATGAAAATTATGGACTATCAGATGGATTCCACTTATGTACATAATATAAAAGTATAGATAACATCTTAAGGACCTATTTCACATTCTTCAACCACCATACTCATCCCTAAACATCTCTAAACATGCTAATACTAGAGATCAACTAGGCCAACTTCAAGCACAATACGACAAGCACATTACACACTTTGTCATTATTACTTAGGCTATTAAATCACTTCATCCACTCACAAGGATACCTTTATGACATCACCATGACATCACTAATAACTATCTAACATATCATATGTTTGATGGATGATCCCTAAAAAATAAGAAAGAAGAAATATGAGATTAACCTATGGGTGAGATTAATCTAATTAAGAAAATACTTATCTGCATTGATTTAAAAAGTAATGATTTTCCCAAAGGTGGTTATAATCAGTAACAAAGGTTGAGACACTGATTTTCCCATATGAAATTATAATCAATGGCAATGGCATATACCCTAATTAGGGTTGATGATTCAAAATAATGATTTTCCCAGAGGTGGTTATAATCATTATGATGATTGAGATAAAAAAAGATGATGTGTGATTTTGCCCTAGTAGGCTAGATTAACAAGCATAACTCAAGGATATAACATGTTTTATAGATTAAATATGAATGGGTACAAACATAGATGTGATGGTCTAATGACTAAATAATCCACAAACAACTAGGAATACAAGGATGCATAAAGTGATGAAATAGATGAATAGAATAATAAAGGATTAATCAATGGAAATATTTAGTTTTATCTACCAATGCAAAGATGCTCATCCTTATTAACAATGATAAAATTAAAATGGTCAATGGGTTGATTTATACAAGGAAGGTGGGATTTACCAAAGGTACCAAGGAGAAACTTTTATGACTCCTTTACTTGTAAGACTTTAGAAGTTAAATTTTTGTTGTAGCATGTGATGGTAGGATCATGATATAAAACACCATAACTTGGTTGAAATATGTATAAGGACTAACTCCTGATCTAATAAATAATCAAAAATAATGTACCAATGATAAAAACCATGATGACAATGTTTACCTATGAATATGGATGGAGTCAAGAATAATGCACAAGGAATCACCTAATGAATTCATATAGATCAAGTGAAGGCATAATATTGAAAGTAAATTAGATAGGGAAGTGAACAAACAAACAAAAAAACACATATACAGTAAAAAAATACGAAAGAAAGAAAAATAATAAATAGAAAACAAACACATATAATGCTTGAAAGTAAAAGTAATACAAAACATCTTTATAATGGATTTTCCCTAGCAGGGTAGATTGAGGATGACTAACTACGCTTAGATAGGATAATTTTTTTGGGATTTTGAAATTTTTTAATGTTTTTATAATTTAAAGGTATCTTAATTCATTAAATATTGACAAGATACCTACTCACAAAACAACAAGAGTGTTAGTTTAGGTTTCTCACAAAATAGTGAGAGCATATGGAAAAGAGGGATTGAGATGACCTCAATGTGAATTGAACATGACCTACATAGTCTCATTAGGACATCAAATCATAGTAGCTCCACACACAAAAAGGTGATGAAAATTGACTAGGTGACAACAAGTTATAAAATTGAGGCAAATGGCTAGGCAAATGAGAATAAAAAGTGCAAGGTGATGTGATAATACATGATAAACAAGTGTTATCCCTAGTTTTCCTATAGGTAGTTATAACCAGGAAACAATGACATAGATTAGTGACACTAATTTTCCCATAGGTAGTTATAAATAGTAACATGATAGTGGTACTTTGATTTTCCCAAAGGTAGTTATAATCAGGAACACTTGGTATAATGTGAATGAAAGATATCTTACTAGATCTCAATTGTCACACTAATTTCATAGACTATCATTTTAGACATGAAATTGTAGAACTGCTAAAACTAGATCAAAATCCCCCCACATAAGGTGTGGGAAGAACCAAAGGAATCTATATTAAAACAAGCTTTGGTCTAATAGGGATGATAGGGTAGAATGATATATGGCATGGCATGATTCAAGGAAGATGATAAAAGATGGAAATTAACTATTAGATATAATAGTAATAGGATTTCCCCCAAGTGACAAGGCAAGGTAAATGGTAAGGTATGGAATAATGGTAGTGGTACGGTAAAATGAAAATGGCTTTGAATATGTCAAATGGCCTAGGTGACTGATTTTGGCCAAGTGGGAAAGGTATGGTTTTTTTTTTTTTGTTTGTTTGTCTTGGGTGAATGTTTTTGGTGTTCCTATTGATTTGGAGATGCACATCCTAATCAAACAATGAAATCAATCATGTAAATTGCTAACCCAACCCTCTCTTGAATAGCTACTCTATTGGGAATTGGCTACAAATTTGGACATAAATGATGTTATTGTGATCTTCGATGGTCATTGATCTTGTTTATTTCAAACATCAAGACAAGGTATCTTTATACCCTTTACAAAGGAATGTATAGATGAGAATGGTAAATATAGATAAATAATGGATGATAGGTTTGATTTGGAAATGTATAGGTGGATGATAATATAATGTATAATTGTTGGGAAACAAATGAAGATTAGGATATTTAAGCACACACAATGTTGTTGATTCTAGATTTGACATAACTTTGGTTATGACAGGGCTGAAGACTTTTGAATATACTCTTGATAAGACCATCATATATTTTTATTATATGGGCCCAAGAGTAGATACCATCTAATTAGGTTGTAGATTGGAATCTATATTGATTTTATCTTCATCAATCAATGAAGAACTATTGTGATCAACTATTGGTGCCTTAATGAGGTTTTCACTAATGAATTTATCTTGATTATCCCATAGCACCTCTAAGAAAGTTTCACTAAGGAATTTTTCATTTTGACTTGGATTTTATTATAGTGTCTTTGAAAATGCTTCACTAAAATATGTTGAGTTTGAATTTTGATTGTCCCCTAGTGCCTTCAAAAAGGTTTCACTAGGAGATTATTCTTCTTCTACATGAATGTGGTATTGCCCCCTAATACTTGTAATTGATATGTTGTCATGGATGCTATTTGATAAGGTGTGATTATTATGGTCCCAATTGACACTTATGGGAGGTGGAATTTCAATATAATGGCTAGTTGGTTGGTGGTAATGGCATGTGGAATGGTGAGAAATCGAATTGGAAGAGGTTGCATAATCCTCATAAAAGATACTAGGAGAAATTATGTTGATGTTGAATTATTCATCCTCAAAAACCATAAAAGGATCAAAAATATATTAAAATTGATTTGTGAGGCATGTGTAACCAATATTGTAACAACCATGAACGTATTTTGATTCTAAAGTTGATTCTGACTCAAGGGATTCTAGATTTGATGTTGAGATTGACATTGATTCTTCTTATGATGCTAAATATGATGTCGATTCAAAAATATAACCTAAATTCAATATTGATTATTCATCTAGTCTGGATTATAATATAATGATGTCTTATTTAATTTTTGGTATTGGACAAGTACTAGCCTATGATGGCATAATGGGCTCCACAAAAACTAGTTTGTGAAAGTGAGACTCCTCAATGATAGGAAAAAGGTAAAGAGACAAATCCTTAGATATTGGCTTATTAGAGAGAGGATATTTAAAAATAGGAATATGGTTGAGGTCATGATTTTCCCAAAGGTAGTTATAATCTATAGGAAGTGACTCAGCAAAGACTAGTTTTTCAGAGTGAGACTCCTTGACAACATGTAGAGTAACAAGAGTTGATTTACCATAGGTTGATTTTTCACAAATGGTTGGTAAAAAAAACATTATGGTTTAGTTGGTTCTCTTGAAATTTGTTTAAAATTAGTTTTAAAATACCAAATTTGAATATAGCTTAGTTTTTGAATGATTGGATTAGTTGGAGAGGTATAAATTGGGTCAGTTTGGGTTCGATGATTGTTAGGTGTTTTATAAATTAGGGAATACTTGGAAATGGATGAAGGATGGATGATGGTTAGATAATGATAGGGCATTACAGATCTTTATTTATTTCCCAAGTAAAAGGATGAGGTCTTAGAATGGTAATGGTATGGTATTATAGAGCTTGATTTCTCACACAAGCTAAAGGATGAGGTCTTATAATGGTAATAGTAGGGCATCATGGATCTTGGTTGCTCTCACAAGCCAAAGGATGAGGTCTTGGGATGGTAATGGTAGGGAATTTCAAATCTAGGTTACTTGAACAAGTTAAAGGATGAGGTCTTGGAATAAAAATGGTGGGGTATTATAAAGCTTTATTTCTCACACAAGCCAAAGGATGAGATCCTGGAATAGAAATTATAGGGCATTATGGAGCTTGGTTTCTCACACAAGCCAAAGGATGAGGTATTTTAATGGTAATGGTAGGGCATTGTGTAAGTTTCTTGATCTCACAAGCCAAAGGATGAGGTCTTAGAATGGTAGTGATATGGTGTTGTAAAACTTGATTGCTCACACAAGCCAAAGGATAAGGTCCTGGAATGGTAACGGTAGTCATTAGATGTTATGGATCTTATTTTCTTGTGTAGTCTAAAGTAGGTTTAAAAGTATAGGTGGAGGAATGGATGTCGTGATCAGTAAGATAGAAAACAACATATGTTAATTAGATAAAAGAAGGTATCATAGAATGCTACACTTGAGGATCTTGGTTTTATTCCTAAGATTAAGGATTGTAAGTTGGATAGGAATCCATCTCACAAACCAATTATTTACCATAAGGGTCTTGAATAAAGACAATTTGTGCAGTTGCTTTATCATAACTTAGATTGTATGCAACTCCACCATAAGTGTATTTAGACATATCTGCATCAAAATTTAAAGATCCAAAAAAAGGCCATGAATTCCTATAAACTCTTAAAAACTATGTCTAAAGGCTAAAAGGTTCAAACTTGGTCTAAATTGGACTAGGGGAGTTGTATCTCCAAAAGTGTATGTGTTAATACTTGGCATAAAACAATCTAACATGATATGTTTAATGTCAAATTTCACACACATAAAATGTCAAGTGGCTGAATAAAAATTGGCATGCCAAACCCTAGGGACAAAGTGTTCCAAATAGGTCTAATCTAGGAAAATAAAAGTTGCTAGTTATTTTGCTACGATGTCAAAATATCGGCTTAAACAAGGAATGTGCTAGGACTTTTAGCCAAATGTGGCATCAAAATCTAGACTTTAAACAAAAGGATGATTTATTTTAATAAACTTGGAATACTTTGGCATAAACTAGGCATACAAAATTCAAACATAAACTTGGCCAATTGGCATAAGGCATAAGGCAAAAGGCATATAGAGAGATAAAATATTTTATCCTAAATAAAAGGCACAAACAATAATGAAAACTAATATCCTTTAAACAAATAAGCTAGACAAAATTGATTGGCATAACATAACTAGGCAAAGATCCAAGAAATAGTATTTAAAGTTGGGGAATGAATTAACCTAAGTTTCATAACCTAAAATAGAAATATTAGTGTCTAAGCCCCAATTAAGTAAGACATAAACAAAACTCAATCAATGTTTGAATTTAGACATGGAAAGGTTGATTAAAAACTCAAATTAGAAAACTAGGCATCTTCAAACAAATAACAAGCTAGACAATATGGAATGGCAGAATATCACAAGATATAAATCAAAATGACATATGTGGCATTGGTTTTGAAAAATGGCATTTTGTCACAAGGAAAACAAGTCTTAAAATAAATTTGAGTAGTGTAATGACATTATCACTCTCTGAAAATGCAACAATTATATGATTCAAGATTTAAGGCATAAAAAGCTTGAAATAATTTGGGCAGCATAATGTTACCTATTTTAATTAAGTGACACACACACAAATAATTATGGAAAAGGTGTGTGACAAAATGACCAACATAATGCCTCCTCAAACAAAAGAGTGGTGTATAAACAAAACTTGGTATGATATGGCATAACAAACAAATGGTTTTGACTAGAAAACACCAAGCAATAAAATGATGAAGTGACATAACATCTAAATGTAACATCCTAGAACCTATAACTAGTAAGGTTGGTCAAATAGGGTTGACTAAAACTATAGTTTTCAAATGTCTATATTGGTCCCAAGAATGGATACCACTAAATATGCATCATGTCAATTGAGTTCATACTAGTTTACTTACTATACAAGGGTTTATTCTTTTGCATAATGATTCCATCCATGGATTGCTTAGTGGAATCTCTTAGTTAACTAGACTTGACTCAAGTTTTCATTATAAAAATAGAGGTTAGCCTCTTAACCCCTCATATCTCACAGTATGTGTACCCTAATTTTTATACCCCGCCATAGAATGGGGTTGAAACACTATCAAGAGATGAAACCTTGGGTCAATGCTTCCCTAATTAACTCATGAATAAGATATTAAATCCCCTTCACAAGCCAAATTAGATGAAAATAAAACTAAGTAGAAATATTGTATAGGTTGTTTTCAGATCACCCAAACCATGCAAGTTTTGGGGAGAGCATAGAAAACATTCTTTCCATGCCTTGGACTAGGCACAAATTGCAAGTGAAAAGGTGATTTTTGTCACTTGAGTTCCCTATAGGGGATAGGGGGAGAGCATACATGAACTTTTCATTCTATGAATATAGAAAAATAATTTCAAAAAAACATGGAATAAAATGAACATTTTACAAAGTACAAACTAAGTGATTTAAATTTCATTTTAAAGCACCAAAAATGAAATGTGTTATGAAGTTTTTGACTCCCTTAGCATTAGTTAAAACTTACAAAAATTTTGAAAAACATTTAAGGCATAAAAAATTAACTATGTTCTTTTTAAATAGAAAAAGACAAAGTCAGTAAGATTAAAACACATTCAAATTTGATATTTTCCTAATTTTATGCACCAAATAAAATGTTTGAATAGGTTCCTTGGCCCTTTCACTTAAATGCAAAATTTTGAAAGAATATTCACAAACCAACTTAACACAAATCACCTAGGTTCATTTTAATCCCTAAAATCAAATATTCAAGACTTAGCATTTCATTTTAGGAACCAAAATGAAGTGTTAAACCATTTAAACTTATAAATTCATATTTTATTCCCACCTTGGACCTACAAGGGTTATATATTTTCCACCTTATTTAAAGCACTTTCAATGATGATAAAAAAAACTTTCAAAACAAAGATCTTAGGTTTCCTATTTTAAAAACACACATACTGATATTAGTCACCTATGACCAATGTTAGTTACCAAGGAACCGATGCCAATTGGTGATAAATGATACCAGTCAATAGGGACCGAGATCAGTTGCCTATAAACTTGAAGGCAAAGAAAACATGATTCAAAAATGTTAGTTGGGTCAAAATTTAGATAAAAAATTCTCAAAACCTACAACATAGTGATTAAATAGATAGCATAAAGATCAATGAAACAAATAAATAACCAATAGGATTGTTAAAAAGATTCAAAATGAAAGTTTTGTAGACCATGTTTTTCCCTACACCCTAATTGATGAAAGTTACATAGAATCAAGATTGGTTAGGTAGAACTAAAGGCGATTGGGTAGAACCGATGTTGGCTATGCTTGACTGATGTTGGTCTTTGTATAGATACAAGTTAGCATAAAAAATATATATATGACAAAAACAAAGTTAAAGCTTCAATTTTAATGATATTCAATAATTAATTTGAATATTTATGAGTTATATCTTGGTCTCCTTGGTATGTGGGGTGCTTTGTGTCCCACCTAACATGCTATTTGTGATCATAAGAATTTGAATAATAGAGAGGAGGTTAGAACAAGTGTTAGTTTCATAAAATAAATGAAATCAACATGCTTACAAGATAACATATCTAAGAATAGATTATAGGAGGATCATAATTAGAAAAATACTTATGAATGCACAATTAAAATGTAAATAATGATAAATACCTTACCTTCCTTGAGAGCTCCAAGTGATTAGTTTATGGCTTAATTAGCTTGTACTCAAAGAGTCTTTGGAAATGGAGTTTGGATACCTCCTTCTCTCCTTAGCACCATGGTTTGTGGCATGATGTTGGCTTTAGCTTGTGATTTTGGCATTATAAGATTATAGTTTTCAATATTTCTATAAAACCATCATTATAAATTTACTCTATCCAAGATCTTATAAATTCAATGGGCAATGGATTATATTTATAGATTTAGAAACTAACCCCAACTCAAGGTGAGTTAAGGTGTAGTTTAAAAATAGAATGGGTTCAAACCTAACCTAAGTGAGTTAATTAAGTCCAATATAGTTAAAATGTATCAAAACATAATGATTTTCAATTAATATTCATGGGTGATATATTTTGAGATATTTTCAAAGGCTTGACAACTCACAAAAGGTAATTATGAAAACCTAGGCTATTCTTGATTTTTGAATTTCATTTTTTAGAATTTCATTAATTGTTCATGCAAAATCAACTAGGAATTTAATTAGGTTTATCATTTCTATTAATTATGTTTAGGATTTTATCATTTACAAGATTTTATTTGATTCTATGTGTGCATTTGTCCCATTTAATAGGACTATAAGCCAAATTGAATGTTATGATGCCACATGATGATTGGAGATGAATTTGTGAGAATTTTTTGTTGCTTACAATAGGATACCAAAATTAGGGATGTTTAAATGAGATTATGAGCTTTAATGAATGATTCACAAGCAAATTTTGGATGTTTAGTGATTCTTAGGCTTAATTTGTAATGGTTGGTAAGAATCAGTTTAAAATTCAGTATGAAGCCATTAGTAGCCAATTTTAGGTGTCTATATTTAATACTTAGGTTTGAATTATAACTATAAAATGGAATTATATACCATTATTACACATTAGACAAGCATGGACACATAAAGTATAGATCATGAAGAAGTTACGAGATGCTCTAATCATCATTCAAGAGGTGCATATGTATAAATACTAGCAGAGTCTCTTCATACCATCATAAAGGATACAAACTAAGGAAAAAATAATTGAATATATAGAAAATATTAGGAGAGAATAAGGATAATATAGTGTTGAAAATTGGAGAGGATTTCATCAATCACCAAGTCCACTCAAAATAGTAGTTATAATAGTTACACAATTCTCATTCTACCCCCTCCATGCATTAGACCTCCTTTTGGCTCTTTAAATGAGCTATTGGCATTATAAATTAGGTAAGGTAGGATAATTAAACCTAAATTATTCTTGTTAAAGGATTGATCATACTTAAAATAGTACACCATGCTTTCCTATGGTAGTTATAATTATTAATTAGGCCACCATGATCATGTAGCAACCCATACTCCTCTAAAGTAAATTGACAAAGTCAAGGAAACTATTTCAACCTTCATATAAATTTATGAAATTCAAATATAATTTCCTTCAATTGATAGTCACCAATTTAACATCCTTGCATTAACCCATTCCATTATTCTTTCAATTCTAATTTGACTTTCTTTGATGACAACATAGGCCAATTAGGCTTGATTGCCTAAGAGCTTGCATATTTACCTCCATGAAACATTTATAAGAGATTTTTAACCTATGGATTTGATTAATTATTTGATCAACACCTAAAACCATGATATAAGATTAAAAAGGAATTAAGAACTTGAAACTCCTCTTATCCAAGTTGACTAATTCATTTTCCTTAAGCATTGGCAAACTAGGAGTTTTGGATGCACTTGTAGAGGATGTTTTAGATGCAATATTGAGCATGTTAGGCCTTGAGGATATGAAAAAATTCCCAAAACATCCATTAAAATAATTGGAATCACTAAGAACTATCAAACACTCTTTTTCTACTCAAAACCCTAAAAATGTGCATATTTATGAGGATTTTGTATCATGTCCATAAAATTAAGTAACATTAGGTGAATCATATTTGAGTTTAATTTACCTTTAATTATCTATTAAGACCATTATAGGATGTTAAGGCATCAAAATATCAAGTTTTCTAAGATTGGGTTTAACTAGGGTTTTAGTGAGGTTTAGGAGTGATTAAGAGTCTTAGAGATAATTCATATTGTACATACATCCAAGTTTGGAATAAATTCCATGAATATATATGGAATTTATATACTCAACTTATATTAATGGCTTAGACTCCCATATAAAGGGTGGATGAAGATTGAACATCAAAAGGTGACCTTAGGATAGTCTGCAAGCCATTTATGATTGATTAATTTCTTAATGTTCATTCATAAATATATTCCCCCTACTTATAATAAATTTCCCCGAGAAATCTAGTTTAGGGAGTGGGTGAGTGCTTGAAGTGGCACTTGGGTGATTGTGTGTAGGGTTTAGGGTTTCAAGAAAAGTTTTGAATATATTTTAACCCTTCCCAAACTTGTATCCATATAAATCCTATTCATTATGTCCTTGAACATCATAATACTTACCCCTTTGATCATATAACCTATTTTAGGAGCTTGAAAGAGCCTAAGGTGGTAGTGTGGTTTGTAATTAGGCTTAAAGCCTACATATGTAGCTTATCCTCAATAACATTTTATTGTAGTTGTGGATTTTAGACCTTATTATAAGGTCTTATTACCATTAAAAATCATGTTATACTATCCTAAAACCTTCTGTGGGTTCCAATCCCCCTTATAAACCCTCTAAAACTTGATTTTACCTATTAGCTCATAAACCGCTTGCTCTTGATATAACTTGGTCTAAGATAAAATTGTGGGTATACCCACTATTTTTGTAACCAATTAAATAACATTAGTGACTTAGAATGGTTACAAGGACCATCCCCTTCAAAATTCAACACTTGCCTATACCTACAAGTCCCTCAAATGACCATTTTTTCTCAAACTAACCTCATACTACCTATAACTATGTGGTTGAGTGTCAAATCCTTGAGTTTGAGACCATTGTAGGTGACTTGATAGACCAAACACCATCAAAACATCTACTCTTCTTGATTTTTATCTTTATCCACCATCTTGTGTGGATCCATTCCTTGGTTACTCCTCTCAAACATCTTATTAATTCATGTAGGGTTTGAGGTTCAAGGGCTTAATCTAACCCTAGAGGTTTGTAAGCATAATCTCTAAGGGTTCTCTAAGTATATACCCATTTAATGACCCTATTAATGTTAATTAGCCTCTTCTAGGTATGACCTTACTATATTCAATCTCTGTGTAACTTTTTTGGTTTCTTGCATGTGTATATGTGTTCTCTTAAGGCCCTATGATTGGGTTCCCTAATTAAGATGAGGTGAATATGTGTGGTTGAGGCCTTGAATGAGATTACTTAGGTTCTCCACACCATATATTATCTTTTGTAAATTTCCTTCATTGAATAGGATCCATATTCTTTGAGTAGAGTAGCTTGTGCCTTGAGGTCCTATGCCTTTTCTTAATCAATGGTCTGACTGAGAGTGGCTTAGATTTTACATAGGCTATAACTATTATTAATACATATTTTATTTTGTTATTATATTCATTTATGGATGGGACTTATGTATGGGAATTATGTATTTACATCCTTTGATTTATCTTGGCTTTTTAGCCATTGCAACCATAATATACCCTTCTCCTCAAGTTTATCTCATGACTAGCCTGTAGATGTATAATTTTGCATTTTTGACTAAGTAGGGGTAAATATATAGTATTAATACTCTTATAAATATAAATCTTATTCCAAATTGTGTTTTTACATTATATTTTGGACCATGCAGGATGAAGACACCAATCATGCCTCAGTAAGGTTAGATGTGACTATCTGTTAGTATGACTATCCATAGTGTTTAATCATCAATGCTATATGACAAGAAGTGGTCTACATGGTGTTTGGAAACATTATGTGTGAAAAATAACACATCAAAATTCATTTATTTAATTCACCTTCTTTGATACTCTTGCTAATTTCTATGCCTTGAATATCCCATATAGTGTTATTAAGGGACCTTGTTATAGTCACCCAAGAAGGACTAGTTGTAAGTGTCCTTATGCATCCTCAAATTACTATATGGACATATCAGCCTAACATCCTATGATTTTATATTATTTCACACTCTCATGGTGGTATTATTTCTCCTTACTCATACCTACACATGTTGCTTTCAAACTCTATCTCTAGTAACTTCTTTTATTTTCCCTTGACTTGCTGACCATAGGTTCTTAAGGTACTGCTATAGATATTTATCCTCTATATTATTCATTTTTGAGAGGGTATCAAGGTCTCATGCATAGATGTGTTGGGCCTCTTAAAGTGTCATCAACATCTTAAATCCCCATAAGAGACTCCATAGTCTCATCAAACACAACTTCTTGCTTAACTCCCTTCCTTTATCATGCCTAAGCAAATGGAAGTGGTTGTAGATATATATATGGCCTAATATGAGAGAGTGACTTGATGTACATCAGGATAATTTATAAAATGGTATGTTACAATAATTATAATCATTCAAATTAAACCTCTTATATCCATATTTTTCTTAAGAGAAGCCTTGACTACTTTAAAATTATCTAACTATCAAGAATTCCTTGGTTCTTCTCCTTGTACAGACTGATATAGTCCTGTTATACTATGTGAGTTTTATGTTGCTTTGGAATACTTATTATGATCACTTATTATTGGGTCCTTTAATATAAATCATCATAATTCTTAATCTATCTTTATTGTACTTGAATGTACTTCATCATGTCCTTAAAACACTTTGTTATAGTATCCCTAAAAGGTTGAGTGTAGGTATGCTTTACCTCTTTGATTAGGTTCATGCCCAAATGGGCTTAAAACTTTGTGAATTCATTCTCTTTGAGGGTTATAAGGGATCATGGAGGCTTACTAATATGGTTTATACCTAGGAGGGAGAGTTTGTAGGTGAAGGAAGATGGAAGAGGAGTGATAAGGGGATGAAAGCATGAAATAAGGTGTATAACACAGTGAAAAGATAGTGATGGTAATGTGAAGTGGTAGTGGTATAAAATATGGTAGGATGAAACATGAGAGACCTCCCAATTACAAAATATCTAAAACTTGACATTATTAAGTCACAAAACTAAGTATGATATTTTCAAGGCCTAAAATGCACTTACATAGTCAAAACATGAAACATAGAAAACACCAAAGATCACACCAAAGATCATTAACTTTTGCTAAAAACCTTAAACTTTGAAAAAAGGGATTGGGTGGGTTTATAGACAAGGAGATGGTTTATAGGGCTATTAAGGTTGCTATGAGGTTAAGGAGTTGGACTTAAAGGTCTTAATAATAACTCATCACTAATCTGACATCTCTTTTCATCTTTTTGAGTAGCTTTTGAACTCTGTAGATGCCTTTAGATTGCACACAATCCTAGTAACATAGTAATTCTCACTTATGGACAAGTACTCCTTAATTTGGATATATTGAAGTAAAATGTGAACTATTTCATCCAATAAATAATGAATTTCAAACATTTTAACACCTCTAAAACTCTCCAAACCAATCAAAATAACTACTAATAAGGACCTTCAACCTTGTCTAATATAGTCAACTTTATTGCAGGCTACACATACTTTCTAATCATGGATATTTTCAAGCTATGGGGACTCACAACTGTGAAACAAGTGTTCAAATTATTATAGTAGACATCTTAAATACTTGAGGCAACAACATTAGTCATTGTATTAAGCAAAAAAATCATAAATCCATGAAAACCATCTAGTTGAAAATAACTTGTGAAAATGTGAAGTGCATACACATTCCTTAACTTCCTAAGGAAGGTTCATAAATATGAGGAGACTAATCTCTACAAAAATTCCCATTATGGGAATCTACTTGAGTCTAATTTCCATGGCTAATATTTGGGACCTCTTCTCTCTTTCCTTTATGTAGTAAAATTAGAAACATGAGGAGCTATCTAAGTTTACAAAGAAGGGGAGGTGAAGTGCATAATGGTTTTGAGATTTTTTTCCCTCTATTTAACCTAAAAATTTACTAAGACATCAAACATGAGATCAACTTTATATTTTTATCCCCCTCTATATGGTACAAGTCATATAGTTCTATACAAATGTAGAAATGCCCCTAAAAAGAGTGTTTTTCCACCATTTTATCTATGTTCAGACCTTACAACACCAATTTTTGATCAAATGAGGAGAATCACAAATTAATAATCATTTTGAAGAAAAAATGTAAGGAGGAGCTGAGGAAGCCACAAAATACCATGTGGGTCCCATGTGGCTAGTGGAAAGGGTGTGGGTGGGCCTTAAAAGGACTTTATGCTGCATGAAACATGTATGGATAGTATATGGTATGGATAAAATATATTCAAGGTATACTTTCAATGAAATTACTAAGATACTTTCTTTTCCTATAGTTCTACAAGGTGATTTAGGCTTGTGAAGTGGTTAGAGGATGTTTGATGGCTTAGGAGGGGTAAAGAAGGAGTTAAATGAACTTAGATGAATATATCATAGATAAAGGATTTTGAATGCACTATAACCCTCCTATTAGGGCCTACAACATTGATACACACCTTCATATTACTAAAAGAGCAACACATTCCTCATACAGGGTTTAAACATTGATTTGACTCCCAAGAATTTTGACAATGATCTTTCCCATCCCAAGACACTATGACACCTACCATATATCTTAATAACTTTAAGAGACTCATGAAACCATGGATCAATTATGAACTATAACACATCATGATGTTCTTAAATGATTCAAAGAGTCTCAGTAAGATAAGGGTGACATGACTATGATGGGGATCACTATGAGTAGGATAAGATGGTGGTTACTAAAATCTTTTGATATTAGAGGTTGACATTTGGCCTGTGAGGCTAAAATGTCAACATTAAGAGGCTCAATTTTTTTTCCAATTTTTATCATTTTTTTTTGTCTTATTTACTATTTTTACTAAAAATTAATTGGGTTAGATATATTTTACATTGACTAGTGTTAGTGTCCCATTCTTGGCATTACTATCTAGGTCTTGGTACTAATGTCTAGGGTGTGGCATTAATGTACAATGCTACTATCATTTGAGTAGTGTTAGTGTCTAGTAGTCCTAAGATGTGATACTTAGCATTATTGACTAGTTTTTTATGTGTGTTTTTATTTTTTAGGTTTAGTTTTATTTTTTTGATGTTTGACTTGGTTTTAATTTTATAGGTTGATGCTTGCATGAGAGATATTCATGGGGAAGATGATGAAGACTTTATAGAGCTTTCCTTTGGTTAATGAAGATATGGGTTTTCTCAAGAGAGAAAGCCTAATATATTATATGATAGATGGGATGCATACATGTGTACATTTTGGATACCTATGAGTGAGATGAATGTGAAATTTGAGGATGTATATCAGATTCTACAGTTGCCAATCTCTAGGTAATGAGATATATTATAGGAGGCCACTGGTCCTTGAGCCATATAAAGGGAATCTAGGTATTTATCTACCATGATAATGAGGACTCATCATAGAAGGAGTTATAATCATATACTATTGATCATGATTGTGATGACTGATGTTCCATGATTATAGAAATTCTTAGTTGTGTTGTTATCTTCATTTTTTGTTATAGATGGGAATCATGTCTCTATTTATTAAAGGATACACAAGATAGTTTAGGACATCAAAAAGCATGACATCATATACTCTTGGGGTCATACCATGTTGGATCATCTATTTAGGGATTTATACAACTTTATGCTAGAGATATGTAATGGGGGTATTGATGAATCAATGTTATTACACTATTGGTTATATGAGGATATAGATATGAGTAGGCTAGTAGCATGTGCATGGGATGGATGATCTCATCTACATGTGTCTGTAGAGAGATGAATTGAGATAGATCATATGATTAGGAGAAAAATGACACTATATCAATAATTACTAAATATTTTGACTGTAAAGTATATCATTTGGAGACCCTAAAGGAGATACCATGGGTGGCCTTAAGATAGTAAGTAGATGAGGCAAATTCAAGTTAGTTGTTAGATACATGAATAATAGGATAATTTCTATCAGTGATTTTAGTATGAGAGAGTTACCCAAAAATTTAGTGTTGTGTAGGATGTAACCCCAACACCTGTGATATGGTTAAGTATTTCTTAAGATAATTCAAGGCCAAGTAGTATTCTAAGGCCATATATTTTTGAGATACCTCCTATTTTATTATTGGATCATGATCTTGATATTCAAGTTTTGGATATAGATGATGTGTGAGTGACCAAGGTCTACTCATCTTGGTGGAGTAAACACAGATGGGTACCTCTATTTTCAAGAGGTGGGATGATTAAAAATGATGTATTAGATGTAGATCCTTTGATGGTAAGTTAAATATCATGTTTGTTTATTCTATATAAAGTTGATTATATGTTTATATGATAATATTATTATGAATTATGTGGATACTTGTAGGCTTATAAGATGATGAGTATTAAGAGTCACTATTGAGTTGGAAATACGTGAGTTGACATGACATATCCATGATGATGTTGTGGAGGATGGATTGGTATAGAGGGCCACTAATGTTTTTAGGGTGCATGTCCATTTGTTTCATCAAGATACAATATCAATTACAACATTCAAGTGAGTGGTTGTAGATAGAAATGAGGCACATGTTGAGCTATAGAATCATATCATGCCCACTCATGATTCTCTAGGTGAGGTTAGTATTTAGATAGTATATGACTACATACAACTTCAATGAGAGCATGCCAAGTGTATCATTGAGTTGGGCATGTATTGGGAGAAAGATAGTAAGTGGAGCCATAGATCAAGGTTAGGTAGATAGCAGGACCTCTAGTTATAGTTGTAATGTACCTAAGAGTGAGAGTGAGGGAGTTAGTCTTAGTAGTCATGTTTACATCATTGAATGATGTATCATATTTGTATTGAAATGTTGTTTAATTTTTTGCAATATGTATTAGCAATTAGATCTTGTTATATTATATACATTGTTATGTGTTGAATTAGTCTGATTGGTTGAAATTTTGATGTTTGAAATTTGTTTTGGTTGGAGTAAATGTAAATGATTTGTATATATTTTATGAATGCTTTAGGAATATGTGAATTAGATTATTTTTTTGTATTTTATGGGTGCATGGTTTTTGTTTATATTCCATAAGATGTTTATGTGTATAACATGTGATCATAATATGCCCTATCTAAACCTAGATGGCATGGAGAATCAATAACCATACTAATTATGTTCTATTAATGTATATGTAGACTATGAAATTATATTTTCTTAAGATGCTCTACTAGTATATGAATGTGTAGACATCAATAAAAAAATATTGATTGGTTGACATTTTGAAACTTCAATGAGTTATATGATTTCTTGAAAATATCTTAATCAATGTGAAAATTGAAGCTGGGTCTAATCTTTGTAATGATTATTGTATATATTTATTAGTGATTAAACTAAAACTATGCCCTTGGGTTTAAATTTGTCACCAAATATCTTGATTGGTGAGTGCACTGTAGGTGTGTTTTGATCTCTGTAATTATTTCCATATATTTAATTGGTGATTGTACCAAAAGTATGCCCTTGGGTTTATAGTTATTTCTAAATATATTGATTGGTGCATATACTAGAGGTGCATTATGAACTATATGAATTGGTTTCCATCACTAATAAGGTTGTGGTGTATGTGACTACTCATAAATAGGTGTCGTACAAGTCATAGGGATTATATGATGAGTAACCAATGGTTCCTTAAAAATAATGTATTGGGATAACTCCATCATATAGGATTGTGATCTAGAAGAGTGTGGTGATTGAGGTCATGGTTCCCCATATGTAAACTCTATGATCCCTAAACTAACATACTAGCTGATGCAAGATCAGAGTGCATAATAGTGATTAGTTGAATGCCCATTTATCTAGTGAAAATAACAATATAGCTTATGTGGTAATTAGTGAAAAAGGTGTGGTGGATGATGGTTAGTAGAATGAAGTGTGATCATCCTCCCATATAATAGTGTAAGATATCATGAGACCCAACCTTATCTAGAAAATGTATAACCCCTCTATGTATATCATGCATTCTACTCACTGTAGAAGGTGTTGTATAGACTAGTTATTTTCCTTACTGAGTATTTTTATTGGTTTTTTCTATTCCACTAGTTTATAAATTGGAAGTGGAGTAGGTTTTTCTATGCTAATTTTATTTCACATTCAAAAGATAGAAATGAGAAACTAAGAGATGGTCTAGGGTTAGAAGATACCCAGATGTAGTCGTGCGCACCGAAATCAGACATTGGAAGGTACTCCTCTTTGGCTATGGAGGAATGACACCTACGAAGAAAAAGAGACTAAACACAAAAAAAATGTTAGACAAGGAGACGATGGGCTATCAAGCAAAAGCTTGATCCCTGAAGTATGAAGACTTCCTTAAGGGATATCAACCCACTAATTAAAAATAGAATATTTGACGGAAGCAAAAATAATGAAAGACAGAATGAAAGAAATAAAAGATAAAAAGCAGAATGTGTACCTGATATGTAGCAAAACTGCTCTGCAAAGTTTTCGATGTCAGTCTCTATGCTAGCGTCGGTTAAGGAGGGAGCCAACGTCGGTTAAAGTGATGGCATCGGTAGGGGTAATGACCGGCATCGGTCGGGGCAATAGCTTTTGGACGGGGTCTGGTCAGGTATGGACAGGGTTTTAGGATTGTAGAATGGTCTAAACTTTTTGTTTGAGGGTTCAGGAAGCCGGTTTAGAAGTCAGAGGGATTGTTTGAGGGTTTATATAGGGATCTGGATAGAGTTACAGATTGTATATTCTACAGAGGGTGGATAGAGGTGATACGGGAGGCAGTCAAGTCCGGTCTGTGGTCTAACTCTAAATCTGGGTAATGATATCAAATAAATAAAAAAAACAATAACCAGAGAGTAAAACAAAAACATAGAGCAAAGCTTACCTATTATACGCTAAAAATAGAGTCGGAGACATGATTGATGTTGTCGCTGTGTTGCAGAAGTTTGATGTAGCAAACCTCTAGCAAGATGACTGAAGAAGAATACCTGTACTGGAGAGAGAGAATTCAAGAGATTGGATGCAGATTGGTTGAATGCAAAAGTTGGTTGATCATTCGAATGAAGAGGTTTTTGATTGATACGAAGGAAGGTCTGATAACCGATTGAGAAATGGATTGGCAATCGAATGATGAATAATAGATAACGAATAACAGATAATGGATCTTGCATTCGGGTCAAGAACGCAGTGTTAAAGATAATCGACACTAGTAGGACCGCCGATGTTGGCCGATATGTGACTGATGTCAGCGACGTCGACTAGGTAGTGACCGTCGTCGGCAGATGCAGAATGGGGACAGAGGCTAGCTTTAGCTTTCTGCTCATTTTTACATGCTGCCAGGGTCAAGGCTCATGGGAAAATGGTCGACAAGGGTTAAATAGGTATGGGAGAATAAAATAGGGGTTAAGGGGAGGATGACAAGGGTTAGACACAATTACGGTGTCTACATTTGCCCCTTTTTGTCTTGTTGGTTGTTCTGGACGAACTACAAGACAAAAACAGGAGTTGGTTACCCCAGGTGTGGGATAAGGTTGATTTCATTTTATTGGTTGTTTGAATGAACTGCAAGACAAAAATAGGAGGTGCATTACCCCGATTATGGATGAGGTATTCCCCCTCAAAGCAGGAGTTGAGGGCAGGGAACCGAGAATCAGGTGCTGATTTAACAAAGAGTGGATGAAAAAGGGGTGAGGGTGAACGCTGCAAAAGTCATAATTGCGTGCATACCACTTCACAAGATGGTCAGGTCAAATTGTCATAGGTCAAGGGTCAAGGAGTGCCAAAATTAAAGTAACTAGGCCCCAACATTTAGTCGTCTGCTGATTGGGTTATTCAATCTAAGCTATAGCTCCAAAGGGTCATCGTGTTCTAGGTATCCCAGGCTTAGGAAGTGCTCCTAGAAACATGAAAAAGTCACAAGTAGTGTGGATCAACCGGCTTGCGATCCTATACTTGTGAGGGTCCAAAAAAAAAAAAGTTTGCACACAATTTTGCTAACCAGTCATGAGGTAGCATACAGGTAAAAACAACCAAGGCAATATTGTCTTGGAAGTGGTCAAAGTCGGAGGAGATATGCATGATCTCCAATGGTCATTGATCAAGGGCAGATGGATGGATGAAAGGATGTGGCTGAGCTAACCTCTATGATCTGAGTGCTGCCTACATAGCCCTTGTGTGAAGGGCCTCAGGCCAATGTAGTTCTCCCTAAAAGGGATAAAGGGTCAAAGGGATGGAATTGGTCTTGGTCGAGGGTAAGGTCATGGTCAAAAAGAGGAAAGAAGGTTTATCCATCAGAGAGACGAACAAATGAGGGTGGTCGAGCTAACCCCAGAAGATGTGGTATCATCTGAGTGCTGCCTACATAGCCCCGATCTTAGGGCCTCTGACCAATGTAGTTCAAGCTAGTTGAGAAGATTGGTCGATGATTAGTTTTGTCATGTGTCGAAATGATGAGGAGAAAAAGATGTTACAACCTTTTCCAAATGGTGTATTCTGCAACATTGGTTGAAGGGTCTTTCATCCCTAGCAATTTTCCATATTTGTGATGGATGTATGCTAAAGATGAATTGAGGTCTATTTATGCTTCAACAAGTATTGGTTTATGCTTAACATAAATTACATCTGGTCGATCGTTTCCATGTGTATTGGTGTCCATAGAAACAATGTGAAATGGACTATGATGAGTGGCCTAAAAAAAAGAGTTGAGTGGAGTTGATTAGGTTTGACAAGTGATGAAGTTGAATGTGACCAAAGTGTAGAAGAAGTGAAAGGCATATTGCTCTTTCATTGACAAGGACCAGAATGATAGCATAGATAGGGGTTGTTAGAACAAAGAGCCCCATTCATACATTACGTCGTTGACCATGGTTGTGTTAGAGAGGTAATCAAATCACTTTGACATTAAAGTGAGCTCGAAGTCCCTTGAGCAGGTGTTAGGAGGAGGATAGGGTAACCCGTTTTAGAGAAGAGATAACTTTGCCCCTTTTTATAGGAGACCCTGAGACAACTACAAGCCAAGTCCATGATTTTTTTTTGGTGCAGACTGATCAATGTGGGAAGTCTGCATAGAGATGTCATTTGCGAAGCTGATCAATGCGAGAAGCTTCTAAGAAAGATTGTTGTTTATATCAAGAGTTAGTCATAGCCATCCTTCGAGGGAGTGGTCTATATGTTGCTTTATATATAAGGGCTTTGAATAGCTGTCCTTCGAGGGAGCAGTCTATTAGCTATAGCAATGATAGTACAACTGTCCTTCGAGAGAACAGTCTACCTTTGATTCTAATTTGGTGACCTTGGATATTTTGACATCTTGATTTGTTTTTATAGAAATGTGAGTCATGGACAAAACTACAGAAGGTCAAGGGCTCCCTTTTCTTAGGACAAAGAATCCATACTGTATAAAAGGGGTATATAGGATTTGTTAAGGGGAGTAAGGTTGAAAGGAATGAGGACTAAGAGGATGGGGATTGCTCAAGGGACGAGCTCAAGGTAAATATCAAGTGGATGAGTACTCGACTAACAGAAGAATGGTCATAGATGCAACACATTAAGAGGCTCAGGTTCTGGTCATCCATCGAGAGAAGACAAATGATACGTCCCTGATCCATACTTGTGCGTGATAATGAAAGGTCCGAGCCAATTAGGGGCAAACTTGCCTCTTTTACTTCACTCCATATTGGTCATGTGCTGATTCTCTTTGAGGACGAGGTCTCTGATATTGAAATCTTGTTCTCACAAATTTTTGTCATAGGCTCACTTGATACGATGTTGATAGACATGGAGATGGTTAAGGGCAGCAAGGCGGTGCTCGTCAAGTAACTCAAGTTGAGCTAAGCGATCTTGATGAAAGTCATTGTTAGAAAGAATGTCATGCAGAGAGATGTGGAGAGATGGGATCTGTACTTTGAGAGGTAGGATAGCCTCTATTCCATACACGAGAGAGAAAGGGGTAGCACCCGTGGAGGTTTGAATGCTAGTACGGTAGGCCCACAAAGTGAAGGGAATGTGAATATGCCAGTCCCTTCCAGTGTCGCTGACCACCTTCATGAGAATTTTAGTCAAGATTTTGTTGGAAGCCTCAGCCTGCCCATTTACTTGTGGGTAGTAAGGTAAAGAGAAACTGAGCTTGATGCCAAATGAGTCACAGAGTTTTTGGATAGTTTTGTTTTTGAAGGACTTGCCGTTGTCGATGATGATTTTGTGAGGGACACCGAAACGATAGATGATGTGGCTGCTGATGAAGTCGATGATCTTGTCAGCTTTTATGGAGACGAGAGGAATGGCTTCCACCCACTTGGTTAAATACTCAGTGGCGGTGATGATGGATTGATGACGAAGAGATGAATGATGGTTAATCTCACCGATGAGATCTAAGCCCCACTAAGAAAAAGGCCAAAAATCTTGAGCAATTTGTAAGACATGACTAGGAAGATGAAGCAAGTTAGAGTGTTACTGACACTTGATGCAATGCCGAACATAGTCGCTACAGTCTTGATGAAGGGTGGGCCAATAATAACCCAGATGAAGGATGCGCTTGGCAACTAAATTCCCACTGAAATGTCCACCACAAATCCCATCATAGACTTGCTTAATGGCTTGAGATGCTTCAGTGGAGGTGAGACAGCAAAGAAGGAGGCCGTCGAAGCCTTGCTTATAGAGAAGACCCCCTAGCATGGTATAGTGAGCAGTATGGTTGATAAAAGCTCACCACGCATTGTTAGAGAGGTTGGGAGGGATGACAGAAAAAGATAAGAAGTCCACAAGTTGCTTATACCAATCATCTCGTGGGCTAGAGTCTATAGTTTTGACATGATTAATGTTAAGAGAGATATAGGAAGGCAAGGGCACACGATGCACCATGACAAAAAGTCTGGATGCAGATGAGGAAGATGGGATATGGGAAGCGAGAGAAGCCATGGTGTCAGCAAACTTATTTATGGATCGAGGAACAGTCTGCAAGAGGTAATGGTTGAAAGAGGCAAGGAAAAGGCCAACACGGTTTTTGTACCTTTGCAAAATTTCATTTTTACATAGGTATGAATCGTTGACCTGATTGATGACAAGCTGTGAGTCACCAAAGATGTTGATAGACTTGATGCTGAGAGAGAGGGCGGTCTGAAGTCCCAAAATTAAGGCCTCGTATTCAACCATATTATTGGTACAATTAAAGTCAAGCTTGAAAGATAGAGGTATGGGCTCACCATCGAGTGGGATGAGAATGACTCCCGCACCCCCACCAAGTTAACATTTGGAGCCGTTGAAGAACATGGTCATTTGGTAGATAGTGTCATCGATGGAAAGGGCGGTGATAGACTCGTCAGGGAACTCGCACTGTGAAGGTTGATTTTTGGAAAGAGGGGCATCTGCCAGTTGATCAGTGATGGTTTGCCCCTTGATAGACTTCTGCTAGATGAATTTGAGGTCAAACTTAGCAAGCAGCATGAGCCACCGAGCCATACATTGATGTTGATATGGCTTGGAGTGCATAAACTAAAGAGGGTCGGTGTGAGTGATGACAAAGGTTTTGTGGTTAAGAAGATAGTGGCAGAGCTTGGTAGCAGCAAAGACTAACACCAAACAGAGTTTCTCAGTATGATTATACTGAGTTTCATAGTCGACCAGTGTTCAGCTGATATAGTAGACCGCTTGCTCACGGTGATGCTTGTCTTGGTGCACGATCATGGCACCTAACGAATGGTTGGTGACAGAGATGTAAAGGTAGAAGGGTTAATCGTCTTTAGGTGGAATGAGGACTGGTGGAGAGACCAAATAGCATTTAAGGGCTTCAAAAGCCTCTTGATAGTCCTTATCCCATGTAAAGGAGACATCCTTCTTAAGGAGATGATGAAAAGGTTGGTAGCGGTCAGAAAGCTACGAGATGAAACGGCAAATGGACTAGAGCTTCCCTTGTAGACTGCGAAGCTACTTGAGATTGGTTGGGGGTGGCATTTTGAGGATAGTGTGGATCTTGGCAGGATCTATCTCGATGCCATGGAAAGAAATGATAAAGCCTAAGAGCTTACCGGAGATGACCCCAAAGACACATTTCTTGGGGTTAAGGTGGACATTGTATTGAAGAAGGTGAGAGAAGATGATTTTGAGAATGGTCAAATGGTCACGGTGAAGCTTGGACTTGTCGAGCAGGTCATCCACATAGTCCTCCATGATTTTGTGGAGGAGATCATGGAAAATGTAGGTCATGACACACTGATAAGTGGTGCTTGCATTCTTCAAGTTGAAAGGCATGACTCGATAGCAAAAAGTCCCCCATGGGGTAATGAAAGTGGTCTTGTGCTGATCTTCTAGAGCAATCAAGATTTGATTATATCCTAAAAACCCATCCATGAGAGATAGCATCTCATGGCCGGCCATGAGATCAACAAGTTGGTCAATGTTAGGAAGAGGAAAGTCATCTTTGGGATAGGCTAAGTTAAGGTCGTGATAGTCTATGTAGATTCAGATCCCCCTAGTCGCCTTGGTGACTGGGACAATGTTAGAGACCCACTATAGGTAATTGATGGGCTGGATGAAGGAGACAGAAAGGAGGCACTGAAGCTCCTCTTTGACAAGGAGGGAAATGCGAGGATGCATCTTTTAAAGCTTTTGCCTAACAAGCTTAGCCTCTGGTTTAGTGACAATGTTATGGGTAGCAATGGTGGGGTCGATGCCAGGCATGTCTGGTAGGTCTAGGCAAAGGCCTTGCTATGATCTGAGAGGAACTAGGTATAGTCAAGCTGCTCCTGAGCATCTAAAGATTAACCAATCTTTAAGATGTGGGTAACATCAAAAGAAGGGAGGTTGATGTCAATGGTTGATTCATTTAACATAACCTGGGTCTCAGAAGGGAGAGAGCGCTGGATGAAAGAGTCATCGGTGCCCATGTAGGAAAGAATGGCATCATCATCAATGCAGTGGATAGTGTGAATGGTTGCTGACTCAAAGTCTATCATGCTGGGAAAAATGAGAGGGAGAGACCTAGACACCCCATTGAGCTAATAAGTCAAGGGTTCTAGGTAGATGGTGTTTATGGAAAAAAAACTAGGAGGAATGGAAACCACCAACTCTGTAGGTGAAGGAGGAGGGATGGGTGAGCCTGGAGGAGATTGGTCAATGGTTGGTTCGAGACAGAGGTCTGCAGGGGCCTGAGTGGGGTCGTGATATCCTAGGCCATACCATTTCTTGGCATCATCATCATTGAGCAGTTTGAAGGGCTGATGAGATCCCTACCCATAGCGTACAAAGCAAAAACCCTTCCATGCACACCTGTAAAGGTAAGTGTGTGCAAAGGTAGGGTTGCCAAGAAATGAGAAGTCTGATGTGAAAGGTTGAGGTGAAGAAAGAGGATTGCAATCAGCAGGAGCTTGATTGAGCCCCCCATAGACAAGGTTGGTTCAGAGGTGAGGAGGACCATAAGGCACAATCATCCTGATCCGATGGTTGTAACTAGGGCTGTGATGAAGGCGTCCATACTCTTGTGGAGTTTGTAACATGTCTAAGGCTAGCAAGTGATGCTCCCCCAATGAAAGTCATTGGAAGATGTCTTCCATGGAATCTGTGGTCATCGCTTGAAGGGGAGGTGTGAGGGCAACCGCCTATTGCGAACTGGTCAAAGTTTTTGTAGATAGAGGCAGTGTCAAAATTGATGGCTTGATAGGAATGAGGATGTCATTTAGATGGTGGGTGGTGTTACAAGTTTTGAAGGGTGAAGTGTCAGTGGGAATCATATGGACTTTCCCATCGTGCTTGAATTTCACACAACAGTGTAGGGTAGAGGGGACACATGCCATGGCACGGATCCAGGGTCAGCCCAGTAATATGTTGTATTGAAACTCTCCTTTGATGATATAGAAGAGCTCCGGGACTGTGCGTGGACCAACATGGATGTGAAGGACGACTGTGCCAATGGTCGTGGCAGTGGTGTCATTAAAGGAGTGCAAGATTGCATCAATTTTGGAGATGCAATTCTTGGGAAGAGCCAACTGTTTAAAGGCATGGGTGGAGATAATGTTGATGTTGGCACCTCTGTCAATCATAACGCATTTAATGAGTGTCTGATCAACATAGGCAGTGATGAAGAGGGTGGTGTCTTGTGAAGGAGATGAAGGGGTCGTGGTCTGCTGATGAGATGTTGATGGGTTTGAAGAGGTCAGAGGGTTATGAGAGGGAGTCAGGGGTTAGTCAAGAGTGTCCTCAAAGAGAAGAGTGTCTTTCTCTAGATAGCGGTAAATGACGGTCTTGAGGGCATAGCAAGTCTCAGTATCGTGTCTTGGTGTATGATGATATAAGCAAATCTTTGTGTCATCAAACCAGGAGGGCTTAGACCCGAGAGGTTGGAAAGGCCTGATGGGTGGAAGGGTTATGTTGGAAGTCTACAAAATTTGGTGTAAGATCAAAGAGTACGAGCCCACTAAAGGGTCTGTGCTCGTTGATGTGTGCGATACTGGTGACTTTTGTTTGGGCAGAGTTGAAGGAGGCTTTCGTAAAACCTTTTGGGTTGATGGTGCGGCGACAAGTGGAGACGGTACTTTCTTTGTGGGAGGTACCACCCTTTTGGGAGAGGGTAGGCTAGCGGTAGGCAAAGGAAGCAAAGAAGGCAACTGGTTTTGATTAAAGGTCAGAGTGGGAAGGACTCTGGTCAGGGTCAAAAGATGGGGGCCCAAAATGGAGGGCAATGGTGATGGAGGAGGAGGTGTTCGCCTCTGTGGTTTGGTAGTCTTCTGTGACTTAGGTTGAAGACTAATATTGGTCAAGGTCTAGTCTAGGTCCACCTTCACTTGCGAATGAGTGAGGTTGGAGACAGGGTGAATGCCAAGTGACTTGATAAGTTGAGATGGGGTAGATGTGGGTTTTTGTTTTGATGGGGTCAGTTGAGGTTTAGAAATGGGAGTCTAGTTTTTGTTAAGGGTCTTGGGAGATTTTGCCCTGGGAGGATTAGCAGCATGAGATGAGAGGGCACGGGCATGTTGAAGAGCTGTGAGACGCTCCCACAATCCCTGATGCTCCACTTTCCTTGAAGGGAGAAGTTTGAGTTTCTCCACTAGTCAAGAAAATGGTTGAGAAGATGTGGGATGAGGTTTGGGTTCTTGAGAAGATGTGGACAATTGTGGGGTTGAAGATGAGACTGGTGTAGCAGTCCCAGACCCAAGGCATGATGGAGTTGTGATAGGTTCGTCTGTGGTTGGAGATGAAGGAGAGGCAGGTTCTTCACTGGGTGGAGAAGAAATCAGAGAATGAGGCTCCTCAAGCAGGTAAAGGGCAGGGATGATTGTGCCCTCCACTTGCGGTTGAGGAGTAGGAAGGGTTGGGTCTTCCATGGGTAGCAAGAAGGAGGATGGTGAGACCGGCGGTGCTTTTAAGGTCGAGGCATCCTCCAAGATGAGAGAGGTTGACGGAGAACTAACCGAAGAAAGAGGTTCATCCACATGTGATGGACTGATGGATGGACTCACCTCTTGAGGTTGGTCAGAAATGAAGGGCGAAACCGTATTGACTGTTCGTATATTATGTTCGTGAATGTTGTTAGTCAAGGTCTGGGCATTGTTTTGAGTTGGTGGATGATTGGGGAATGGTTGCTTAAAGATGTCGATGCCCTGATTAGGTGGCACATTGGGATTATCAAGGATGAGGTCACCCTTTTCTAGCATATCTTGGATGATGTTTTTAAGGGTTTTACAGTTGCCCGTGTCATATCCCTTAACACGGTGGTAGTTACAGAAGTCATTTTCCCTATACCATGTAGGGATGGCACGTGAGGGAAAAATTGTGGAGGTGGTCAGATCTGGGGGAGATTGAGGACCCCTTGTTTGATGAATTTTTCTAGTATAGACACGTATGATTCTTCAAGTGGAGTATATTGTCGCTGTATGTATCTTTGCTAGAATTGGCAGGTGGCATTCTGAGATGTGGATGGCTCAGGCTGATTGGTTGAAGGGGAAGAGGAGGAAGATCTAACGACCACAGCGTTTGCTGAAGCTTTAGATTTAGGATTGGATGAGGAAGGCTTAGAAGAGGGGTCATTGGTCTTGGAGTTGGGATTCTTGCTCCACAACTTGACTTTATTCTCCTCGACGACACGTAACTCAAGTTTACGGGCCATCGTGAAGGCTTCGTCGAAGGTGTGAAAGGTCTGAACCTGTAAGGTGGAAGAAATATGTCTAGCACAGGCTTGGGAGAAAAGTTCAATAAGTTCAAGTTGGGGTAAAGAAAAGGAGAGTTGATTGATGAGGCCCCTCCATCGAGCAATGAAATCAACAATGGATTCATCCTCGAATTAGTAGATAGAATAGAGGTCTGTGATTGAGACCTTCTTGGTGATGTTGATAGAGAAATGATCAAGGAAGAGCTGGGCCAGCTGAGTGAATGTGAAAAGGGAATGGATGGAAAGGGAGTTGTACCAGTCAAGTGTAGCACCTAAGAGAGACATAGGAAACATGTGTAAAAGCAACACATCATCATGGGCGATAAGGTAACAGGCATGTCTGAATGCCCGTAAGTGCTGTTGTGGGTATTCCTTGCTTTGAAAATGAGAAAACTTAGGAAGTTCCCACTGGCTGGGATATGGCTTGATCAGGATAGAAGGATGAATGGGCTCATTACAAATTTGTTCGTATGAGAGAGTTATGCGTGAGCTGGAAACAGAGGTCTCTAGGCTAGACATCTTATCCATCAGCATTTTGATGATATCTATTGATGGATTGGTGGGTGGAGTGTCCCCTAGATTGTAAGGTACTTGAAAGAGGCTAGAAGAGGCATACGACGTAGTCGATTGTACCAATAAGGGTGCAACGTACGGATGACTAGTCATAGGGATAGAAGAGGAGACTAAGGATGGTTGGGTAGAAGGCATGGCTAGGCTTGATGTTGCCATGGGAAGTTGGTTAGTGGTAACATGGGCCAATGGATAGGTAGCCACCCTAGTGTTGATAGGAGTAAGGGTAGGCGAAATAGAGATGACCAGATTCTGAAAGGGGGTAGAGAGTGGTTGAGTGGGCTGAGGTTGATAGGGGGCCAAAACCCTGGTGGAAGTGGGCCCAAAGATGGAGGGAGAGGCCACACTTGGATGGTTGGTCAAAGGCTGGTCATTGGTCGAGGCAATAGCCTGGGTGTCTAAAGGTTGAACTATGGATGCTGTTGATACGACCGCAGTCTTAAGAAGAGAGGTTGGCATTCCATAAATTGGATTGCCCAAGGAGTCTCGCATTCGGCTATTCACGAGATAGTGCTGCAAGGCTTTGACGTTGAGGTCCAAGAATCGTGTAAAATCTTGGTCCCCTTCTGGGACAATAGGCATCTAGGTCAGGGATGGTCTAGTAGGAGTTCTTTCAGTCTCCGAGTGGAACTCCATTATAGGATTGGTTATGGACGGGGTAGATGGAAGCGGGTGATGCCTTGTGTGATCGACTAGAGTCTTGGCTTGACTACAAGTCAGAACCATTCAAGGCAAGAAAGAACATCCTCACAAGCTCAAACAAGTAGATAAGAACAAAAAAGATGAAGAACACAAGCAGATCCTAAAACCTTAAGAGTAAATTATTAGGATTATAGTGGCTTATGCCTTAGAATGTGTGAGGAAGATTGTCTTTTGAGTTGGGTCCTAGAAGAAGTAGTCTATGGATGGTTTCAAGTTAGTTATGGTGCTCAAGAAGTTTGTGTTAGGTTTCGTACAAGGCCTGGTGCTAAGGAGCAAGCTCCCCTCACTTCACGAGTCCAGTGATAAGCTGGGCCTGCTTAGCCAAAATATACTTCCCCTAAAGATTAGACTCTGCCAGAGAACAGAGTGGGCTTTCCCCTTGGTGATGAAATCCAAGTAGGATCGCCGGGATGGGTAAGGTATCCGCTGGGGGATGAAATCCCAGTCGGGCCTTGTCTCAGGTAAGTTAAGATGTTTATTTTGTGAAAGTGGTTTGGTCGTGTAACATCAAGTGATCTAGATTAATTCAATATGCGGTTATTAATTACTAAGTGTGGTCTAAGAAATGCAAGCAAGCAAAAATGAAAGTGCAACATGTTTTAAGCCCAAGTCAAAATGTTTGGTCGTATGAAGATGAATGGAGAAAGGGTCGAAGAGTATGAGTTTTGGCTAGTCTAGAAGTGCAAGAAAGAAAAGAAAAGTTCTTTTTATTCCTGCTTATGATGTCGTTTAGAAGAGACGAAAGAGGAGAAAAGGAAGGAACCTAATGCACCTATATGAATGAAAGAAAGAAAGAACCCAAGGAAGGTCCTAGGGTCCCACCGGGGGTGCCAGAATGTTTCTACGCTAATTTGCTTTCACATTCAAAAGATAGAAATGAGAAACTAAGAGATGGTCTAAGGTTAGAAGATACCCGAATGTAGTCATGCACACCGAAATCAGACGTTGGAAGGTACTCCTCTTTGGCTATGGAGGAATGACACCTGCAAAGAAAAAGAGACTAAACACAAAAAAAATGTTAGACAAGGAGATGGTGGGCTGTCAAGAAAAAGCTTGATCCATGAAGTACGAAGACTTCCTTAAGAGATATCAACCCACTAATTAAAAACAAAATATTTGATGGAAGCAGAAATAATGAAAGATAGAATGAAAGAAATAAAAGACAAAAATCAAAATGCATACTTGATATGCAGTAAAATTGCTCTGCATAGTCACCGGTGTCAGTATCTGTGCCGACATCGGTCAAGGAGGGAGCCAACGTTGATTAAAGTGCTGGCGTTAGTGAGGGTAATGACCGGCATCGATTGGGGCAATAGCTTTTGGACAGGGTCTGGTTGGGTCTGGACAGGGTTTTAGGATTGTAGAATGGTCTAAAGTTTTTGTCTAAGGGTTCGGGAAGCCGGTTTAGAAGTCAGAGGGATTGTTTGAGGGTTTGTACAGGGATCTGGACAGAGTTATAGACTGTATATTCTGCAAAGGGTGGATAGAGGTGATACGGGAGGTAGTCAAGTTTGGTCTGTGGTCTAACTCTAAATCTGGGTAATGATATCAAATAAATAAAAAAAACAATAACCAGAGAGTAAAACAAAAACACAAAGCAAAGCTTACCTGTTATAAGCTGAAAATAGAGTCAGAGACATGATTGATGTTGTCACTGTGTTGCAAAAGTTTGATGTAGCAAACCTCCAGCAAGATGACTGAAGCAGAATACCTGTACTGGAGAGAGAGAGAATGTGAGAGATTGGATGCAGATTGGTTGAATGCAAAAGTTGGTTGATCATTCAAATGAAGAGGTTTTTGATTGATACGAAGGAAGGTACGATAACCGATCGAGAAACAGATTGGCAACCGAATGATAAATAATGGATAACGGATAATGGATCCTGCATTTGGGTCGAGAATGCAGTGTTAAAGATAATCGACGCTAGTAGGACCGCCGACGTCGGCCGATAAGTGACCGATGTCGGTGACATCGACCGGGTAGTGACCGTCATCGACAGATGCAGAATGGGGACAAAGGCTAGCTTTAGCTTTTTACTCATTTTTACATGCTACCAGGGTCAAGGCTCATGGGAAAATGGTCGACAGGGGTTAAATAGGTGTGGGAGAATAAAATAGGGGTTAAGGGGAGGACGACAAGGGTTAGACACAATTACGGTGTCTACAGTAGGCTATTGTCCCATATTATATGATTAAGGCTCTAAGGTGTCTATAACAAATCTACCTCTAACTAGGTAATTACTAATATCAACTATGCCTCTATTACTATGATTCATTGGATAAATGTCTGAATGATTTCAATGTTTGATATATTAATCTCTCCTTGAGAGGATAGATTAATCTTGTAACAAATATATATTATATTTATAAATTTGATGGTTGATAAATTAGATAATGTAAATAATATTTGAACCATAAAATGTATTCAGATGTAGGCTCTATCTCACCCTAATGAAATGAAGGTAATCTCTCATGTGTAATTAGGGGTCTTTTATTCTGTATTTAATTCTTGAGAAAGATTCTCTAGATCCTCATATGTATGTAAACATCCACTAGGGATTGTATGGTTGAGCCAATCTAGTTTTTTTCCATTTATGGACTTTGGAAACACTTGTATTAGAATTAAATTATTTTTAATATGAACCATGACTCTATCATAAGTCTAAAGGTGTAATTATAGATCTCCATGTCCATCAAATATATGTAACATCAATATCTAAAAGTTGCGTGGCAACCTCATAGTTGAGATTCTATGTGGAATAGGATTATTATGTATAACATTGGCATCAACCTAAGATTTGTAATATTTTTTCTCCAAAGTGAGATGGTTTACTTTTTATTTCAAATCACCCACATCATGCATTAAATAAATTAACACTTGTGAATATATATTATCATTATTAAGGGGTTAATTTAATGTTTAAATTTTATTATTTATTTTAGCCATTGGTACATTTTATTGGAAATCTTATTTAGAAAGGGTTGGTATGCTCTCAATAACCTTTAGAGGTGTGATAGCTTGGACCTAGTTAGAGGGAAATGAGATAACACCCTCATTTAGGTTTTTTCGATAAATAGGTTCTATTTAAGGGGGATTCATTCGTATCTTTTATATTGCTAAGTTGTGAAGGAGTATCACATACTAGTTGAATACAAGGTATTTTACTCTCTAGTGAATGTAAATTATTCACATAAGAATAAGTGTGTATGTGTGTGTGTGTGTGTGTGTGTGTGTGTGTGTGTGTGTGTGTGTGTGTGTGTGTGTGTGTGTGTGTGTGTGTGTGTGTGTGTGTGTGTGTGTGTGTGTGTGTGTGTTTTTACATGTGACCTATGGTTTGTTTGAATAAGAGAGATATGTGATGTAATATAAGAAGTAGAAGGTGTAGGCTATATTTCTCTTCATATTCATCATAATCACAATAATCATTATCCCATGGTTCAACAAACTCAGAATTTAATTCATTTGTAGAAGTAATATTAAAAGAAGTATCATCCACATGCTCATTAAGAGAAAGAGAAGAATAATATTTTAAATTTTTACTACTATGTAATGTATCATCATATGTTGGTGTAATGCAAGACATTTGTTCACTAGTCATTTTTGAAATGCAAGCATGATTATCACTTTCAATTTTAAAATCAAGGGAAGAAGTAACAATCATGTTTTATTTTTGCACATTATGACATATAGGAGAAGAGTTAAAGACATGTACATTATATATTTGTTGTACATAATCATTTCATTGACCTTTAAATGTGACAAAGGGTGACAAATTAATTTCACCTACCTTAGTTTCTGTATAGCTAAAAGGAGTAATATCATTTGTTCTTGATTTTTAAAATGTAATTTAGAATGGTAAATAAGATGCATTATTCCTATATACTTTACTTGAATCATGAAAAATTGGTTTTTATGTAGTGAACTTATAGTGATTTAATTTGAATAATGAAGTAGAAAAGGTAATTAAAAATCTAGGATCACATTGGAATAAAACACTACCAACAAGAGGTTATTTGGGCATTCTATTGTTAGTTTGATTTTGAGGAGTAAGAAAAGAGTAAGAGGAAAGATACGATGATATATCTAATATTTATTCATGTTCATTTTCATTGTCATGATCATAGTATAACTCATATCCATCATTATAAAAATATTCATCATCATCATTATAAATGAAGTCATTATTATGCTCTAATATGCAATCTGTAAAATTAATCCATTCATTAATATAATCATGAGAGAAATTAAAGAGTGAATCAAGTGGATGAGGGGTAGAATACTTCTTAGATGTCATTTTAAAATTACCAAAGAAGATAGTGTAAACAAGGAATGACAAACACACAATATACAAAATATAATATAACATAAGTATGCGTGTAATGTGTTAAATTTTGAACAAAGTTTCTAATATAAAATAAGATTCTGATTTAAAATCTAATTACTAATATTTTTATGGTAGGGACCTAGTATATGGATATAGGGTTTTGATTTAGGGCCATGTTACAAATATTTAAATTGAATTAAATAAGTGAAGCCTTAGTATATAATTAATTAAATTAGCTAGGTTAGGCAAAAAAAAAAAAAAAAGATTTTTGTCACCCTAATTTAATATCAAAATTTAGATAAGGTAAACCCTAAAGAAAATTAGGGTATTTAAGCAATATTCAAAGTAAGACAGGTTCACCAAATGTTTTAATCTTTTAGGGTTTTATTATGTAAATATTAAGCTAGACTAAAAGGCTAAATTTGTTGTTAATATGGAATAAAATTGGAATTTATTGATTCAATGGAACTTTACCAAAATAACAAGTTTAAGGAGAAAATGAAATTATCTAGAGATACACAGAGTTTTTCACAAATCAGGGAATTGAAAATAGCTAAGCAGACATAAAGGAATATTTTATCTTTCCACTATTTGTCAAGATCTATCTCTAGATAGTAATGCCCCTCTTAGGATAGTACTACCATGTGGAACTAGTGTCCAGTTCTAGCATTAATGTCCCTTTTGTAGTGTCTACCTGTAACTTTTATAGAAGTTGTAGGAGGTTTTAGAGGTCATGTAGGTGATTTTTTGACATGTGGGAGCTTGTCTGTATCACTATTTTGGCTGAATATTATCCAAAAACCCAATGAACACCTACACACATGAAAAAATGAATGAATCAAACGAGAAAAAGGAAAGGAAAAATTGGGTTATGGGATGTTACTATCACATGGAGTAGAACCCTTGTTATCATAGCCACTACCTATATTAACCCCAATGCTAGGGGTCTCATATTATAAGTACTTATCCCTTAGGGAATATACACCATAAACTTGCATAGTTTGATGAAATGAATTTCACCTAGGCCCTTCTTTGACCAAGAATGCAAATGTTTAGATCTAAAAATTGAGTAGTATGCAGAGTATTTGAGTTGTACTATTGATTTATTTTATGTAAATAAGTGCCAAAATAGTAAGTTCTAGATGTAAAATGACTTGTGAGGATCTTTATATAGGAGGATATTTATTTTGAATATAGTACCTTGTTCATTGGATGATAAGACATGAAAAAGATATCAAAAACATAATAGAAGGCTCACATAGGGGTTATGACTCAAACACAAGTGAAAGGTATTGTAAGACTATTACATCTCGATTCCTCACCAAATAAACTTGTTAGGTTATCCATGGATATCTTCAATTAACAAATTCAGATTTGGTTATATTTTTTATTAGGCTTGAGATTTATGTTATTATGGGATAGTAGAATGTTACTTAGTTAGATGATGATATATGATTTCTTACT
>JARHVA010007589.1:47500-50000 GCA_037957365.1 Torreya grandis | reverse complement strand
AGGTATAATTCACATGTTTGTGTGATGTCTTTCAATAGAACATATTTCTATGATACATTGTATGTTTAGTTTAGAATCATATAACACACTGGTACTTGTTAGTCTCCCTAAATTCCCACACCGTCACTATCTATTCACCCATAAATAGAGCACCATTCCATGATGAGATATTGTGTGGGGAATCATTGGTCCATGGTTGGTATGGAAAAGTGATCAGATGATGCTCTCTCTCCCCACATTAGTACTACTATTGAGATGACACTTGAGATTGACATATATATTAGAGAGTCCAGAGAACTCATGGTCTGAGGAGCAATATATATATATATATATATATATATATATATATATATATATATATATATATCATTGTGTATTTTCATGAAGAGTTTTAATTAAATTATTATTACAAATCAATAGTGGTGGTTGTAGACTTGTTTCAATTATAGCTAAGTTAATGTAACTACTTTCTATATTCACATTATGACATGTACTCTCATGATATTAGAGATCAATATTATATGATGTATTATGCTTCTTGTTATTATCACCTTGTATATTTCTTATGATCTCTATAGATTCTCATGGTGTAATATATATTTGATATATGTATTAAATTAAAAAAAAAATCATGTATTTCTATGTCTAATCCAATTGGTTGTTACATGTGGTACTAGAGCTATGGCTCAAAATCTATGACCTAATGTTTCCATTAGCATTTTCATGTCTTTTTGTTCATCAGTGTGAACCTAGTGACATGAAGTGTTACATTAATATTTTAGAATTGTTGTGCCTCAGTGCAAAATCACATTACACCCTGATTAGAGTTTTGTGACATTCATAAAATATGTCTTAATCACTCATACCACTTTGAATTGTTTAGGAGATTAGTTTATCGAGTGTCCCAATGGAGATAGTTGTATTCAAGTCTTGGGTAGATAAGTATATAATGTAGTTCATAAGTTATGAACAAAATATTTCTACCATAGTTGATCACTTAGATCGAACACCTCATGTGTGTTATACCCTTTTTGGTAATCAAGTCACCTTCACCATTTGTGTTTTATGTTGAGTGTTTTTAAGTTTAGGATGCTTCTCACTATATATATATATATTTGAGATTTATTTTTTGTGACTTATTTTCACTTTTTCTAGGAATTGAAAATTTTATAATACCAATTTTACTTTTGGCACCACCTAGAGTGGTGGGAAATATTCTTGCAATATAGTGTCACAAAAAATAAATCTCATATATATATATATATATATATATGAGATTTATTTTTTGTTATTTATTTTCACTATTCCTAGGAATGGAAAATTTTATAACACCAATTTTACTTTTGGCACCACCTAGAGTGGTGGGAAATATTCTTGCAATATAGTGTTGTTGTTTTATTTAGAAGTCCCTAGATGTTGGGAACTTGTTTTGGTTGGCACCCTTAAATTATGTGGATTAAGGAGTGTCATCTCCCTCAGTTAGATTAGAGATGAGTTTCTATTACCTCATTTTCCTTTGACATTATTATGATTCTATTGAAAGAAATATTACTTGAATGTTGTTGATTTTAGTGTTCTTTTAAATGAGAATTTATTTTTGAATGTTGTCTAATCATACCCCCTTGAAGATGGTGGGAGAATATTTCTTTCTCCTGATGAGAGAGAATTTGTTAGATTGGATGGATGGATACATCTTTGTGGTTAGTAATTTATTTCTTTTGATTGAAGAAATAGATTGAGATACCATACTTACATACTTGGTAAGTAGGAAGTGTTTTGGCAACATTGAGTTGTAGTATTTTCCTTTACCCAGTGAAGGTATGTAGGAGTTGTTGAAATGATATTTATCTACCTTGTACTTATGACTATTTAGATTAACTACTTTATCTTACTTGTGATTGCAAACCACATGGAGTGGTAAAATTATATATTAAATTCTAGATTAAGAACTATGTGTTGATTATGACTATGTTATATTATTTACCCTTGATTGGATTGTTATTTTTCTCTTTTGACTTAAAACATTGTGCACATTTTAAGATCATTAGGTCATGAAGACCCAAGGAAATAGTGGTAAATTAGGAATATGAGTTATAAGTGATAGGATAGAATCATACTTAGTCTCACATTGACTCGATTGTTACTGAGTTAGATCCGATAGATGGACTTGTGAAATCTAGGATTTGAAAGGTAAGATATGTCAAATTCAATCATATAGCCATATGCATGTATATTGTGGATGGGTATTCCATGATTTTGTATACATTGAAAATATAGTATTTTCAGTTCCTATTCATCATCATACTTGTTAGAAAATCCATGGAGTAGTGACAATATTGACATGTTATACTTATTAGGAGCTATATGGATTAGTGATAGTATTAACTTATACATATTAATATTACTAGGAACCCTAATTATATTTTTTTGGGATGAGAAAAACACTCTAGGATAGAGAGATGTGTTGAGGGATTGAAGATTTTTTGAAACTCTCCCTGGT
>JARHVA010007589.1:0-42500 GCA_037957365.1 Torreya grandis | reverse complement strand
TGAGTATTATTCACATGTTTTTTCAATATCTTGCAATCGAATGGATTTCTATGATATACTACGTATTTAGTTTAGAATCATATAGCACACTAGTACTTGTTAGTCTATCTAGATTCCTGCACCATCACTATCTACTCATCTGTGAAGGGAGGGCCATTCCATAATGGGATATTATTTAGGGTATCATTAGTCTATGATTGGTGTGAAAAATCACTCAGATGATGCTCTCCCTTCCCACAATAGTATTAATATTGACATAACACTTGAGATTGCCACATATACTAGAGAGGTCAAAGAACTCATGCTCTAGAGAGCCATGTATCTATATGTACATTATATTGTATTGTGTATATCATTGTGTATTGTCATGAAGAGTTATAATTAATTATTATTGTAAATCAATAATGATGGTTGTAGACTTGTTTCAGTTACAACTGAGTTAATGTAATTACATTATGTATCCACAGTATGATGTGTGCTCTCATGATATTAGAGATCAGTATTATGTGATGTATTATGTTTATTGTTATTTTCAAATTTTGTATTTATTATGGTCTCTATAGATTCTCATGGTGTAATATATATTTGGTATATATGTTAAATTATTAAAAAAATCATGTATTTTCATGTCTAACCCAATGGGGTTGTTACAAAGATTCTAGAGCCACAAGTGGATACTAGCATGATGTGGTGATATTATCTTGAAAATGACTCTATTATTTTAAGGCTTAAAATAAATAAAAAATATGGGATGATAGGCTAGGTGTCCTTGGGACTGGGAAAAGGTGGCATATGACTACTAGGAGTGTTACAAATAGGGAAAATAAGACATAAGAAATATCTAAGGATTCAAAATGACCATGTGAATAAGAACTATAACTATCACTAACATCCTCATGTGAAATAATAATGTAATACAAAGTAATTTTGGTTACTTGACCAAATTAGGGTGTTTACAGCTATAAATTGATTGAGATAGATGATCTAGAGGATGAAAACTAGAATATAAGATAAGAAAGGTGTCATAAATAGGATCCAAGTGTCATAATTCCTATTAGACAGTAGCATAGTTCCCTTGATAATAACACACTACACTAGTTTCCTATATTTTATGATATTGTCTTTATATAGGGACTGATGTGAACTTTTGGGACCATTTGTGTTTGAGTATGATAGGCCTATTCCTATGCAGATGAAACATGATTTGTTTTCTATGACCTATGGTGGATTGATTTTGAAGGCAAACCTTAGATATCCATGTTCTTAGGATATTTTAAGAGTAAAATTAGAAAAAAGTGTGATGTTAGCTAGGTAGGATGGATGTCATCAACACCCTGCTATGTTGAGAGTTGCTTGCATACCAATACCTTGATAAGGGATCAAGCTTGATGTAATTATTTAAATATAAGTGCTAGTCTAAATACAAGTGATGATAGTATGAATACCAAATTGAGTGATTTAAGTGAGGCTTGAGACTAAAAATATATGTAATCTGAGCATAGGATGGTTATAGATGTCTATATGCAAAATTAGGGAAGAATAGGGATCATTTTCACAACTTATTCTAAACTTATTTGTTTATATTAGTAATTGAGTTACATTTAGTGGGTAAAGGTCTAAAATTCATGTATGTATACTAATTTGGTATTTGTGTAGAGTGTTAAATAGGTCTATACCAACCCTAGGTTTCTTAGGAATTGAAAATATATATGTTGGGGTTGAAATTAGTTAAGGTAAATTAGCATGTTCCCTTGGTCACTAGCATAGTGTGCTAGCATCTAAAAGGGGGCACTAGTGTCCAAGTGGTAGTTATTGGGGCACTAGGGGCCTAGATCACTAAGGGAGGGTCTGGGACTAATTTTGGGATGTGTAATACCTAGAACAAGTTGTATAAGGGTTGAAAGAGGCCCTAAGATAGGTTCAGGGATAGGCTAGGGATAGGTGGTCCCAATTCACACTCATTTCACTCAAGTGGAATTTAATATGGCTAAACTTACTAACTCTAGATGACAAGAGATTGACAAAATCCTCCCTTGATCCTCTAATTTTCTCCTTAAACCCCTCCAATATCTCTATTTTCTACAAAACTTTGAACTCTAAGCTAGCAACCTTAGCATACCAGTCCTTCACATTGATGCTCTTGGGATCAATGGAAACCTTGATTTCTTCTTCATGTTCAAATTTAGGCTGATCCACCTTCTTAAAACCTTTACCTTTGCCTTTATCTTCATGAGTGACCAAATAATTACTTAATGTTTTTTCAGGAGGACAATAACCTTCTCCCATTTCTAGGCTAAGACTTCTCCTAATTTCCTTTTAGGTCAATCTACTTGACTTTAATTTTAACCATTTTTTTATAGTGTTCTAATTAATGAAAATATTATCCATCAACTCTTTCTACAAATGCATATGCCTCTACTCCAAAGCCTCACTCCACTCCTTGTTCCTAAGTTGATCAATATCTTAAAGGATTCCCCTCTTTGATAATGAGATAGATCAACCTAGTGGAGAATATACCTTATCATAGTCAAATAAAAGTACATAACATAAATCTTAATGTACATGAGAAGATAATATGGAAAATTGATCTTAAAATGTCCCTTTAAATGATTGAGTAACATCAAGTGATGTGAGTAAATAATTATATACTTTCCTTCCATTGTTTATATATATATATATATATATATATATATATATATATATATATATATATATATATATATATATATTACCATCTAAGGGAAAGGTCTAGTGGTTGAGATTGAATGATTTTCCAACCCCCACCCTAGTTAAAAACCCCCAGGCCTCAAGGGATCAGTTACTATTGAATTTACACAACTACTTGCATGGTTGTATGGGGATTGCCCTATGAAATTAGAGCTTCAAAATATTTGGGTCATCAGAATAAAACCATATTCCATCACCTTATTTTTATAATTAAGGATAAAAATATTATAATAGGTACACAAATATTCCTATCAAATGTTAAGGTAGTTTATATAATACATTGGCGAGAAATAATGTAGCATATTTTTTTTCATTTTTCTAAATTTGATGCATTCACATGACAATTAACACATAATAATATAATAACATTATAGGGATGTCACCCTTGTTATTTTAGATCCAAAAGTGAGGAGAGTAAATTCCTTATTATGATTTTTTACTTGCATTTAAATCCTACTTGAAAGAATAATAAGAGGTAAATTATTGTCAAAAAACCTAATTTAACCTTTTAGGTTTTAAAAGTGTAATTAACTATGTTTGGTTAAAGGGATGAGATGTATAAATTAGTTAAGTAAATTGAAATAATTAACCTACTAATTTGTAAATGAATTTCACATTGATTGACTTTTTAATAATAGTAATAAATATGGAGAAATATAGACCTAGATTAAAATAAACTGGCGTGAATGATCTATTTTTTATAACTTGAGATTTGGGTAGTTTTGAGTGTCACGAGTAGGATTTTGATATTCATCTGTTCACTAGATAGTATCACCCAGTTTGGACAAGAGAATCATCTATGTTTAGTGACTAAGATGTGACACTAAAGTCTTATTTACAAGACTATTCCTATTTTTGAGGAGTACCTACATCTATGTTTATGTGTTCTATTTCTATGAGACTAAAGTCTATAAATGTGTATTATACATATAAAGATTGATTTTATGTGAAAACCCTCATTTTACTTACAAGTGTGATATGAGAAATATTTTAATGTGGTAGTAGGATGGACTGGACATCCTCAACACCCTACTTTGTAGAGATTTACCTACATACCAATACCCCAAAGAGGGATTAAGTCCAATGTAGTTTTCACATTTAGTGTTTGATGTATGTGTAAGTTAATGCTAAAATTAGAGTGGACTTGGATTCATTGTGTGTGTGTGAGCCTTAAAATTATTGAAAATGGGACTTAGGTCTATTGTAGATGGTAGTGTTGACCAAATTTTGACCTCAAGTCAAAATGGGTCACCCCCTCTAGGTTGAAACTTCATAGAGTTTTCAAAAACTTGTATATGGTCTTGTCATGGTATTAAATGGTCCTAAATATTTTCATATGGTCATATTTATCCCTATCTAGCCTTGTCCAAGTTCTAGTCTTTTGTATACTTATCTAGTCCTAGGGGTCATTTACAAGGTCTTGATGTGTTCAAATAGGTTCAAAGGTTTGGCATGGTTTAAATTTATTATAAACTATTATTTATATGGAATTAATGTAATAATATCATGAATTTAACCTTTTATTTGGTTCTTATGTGCTAAAAAGATATTTTGGCCAACTTTTGGCCTATTTGGAAGATTTACATGTACCATATTCAAATCTAAATGTTTCAAGAATATGAATAGCATCCTTGATGTCAAAAATAAGTTATAAAATGTTAAGAGATGTTTATAGATTGATAACATCTTCATTTCAATGCCTAAACTAAGCAAAATGACACTTCACAAGCACTTTTGGGCACTTGTTTGGCCTTTTAAGATCATATTTCATTTGTAAAAAGTTATAGAGTGTATTTTGGGATTACTCAGATCATTTTTAGGATTTCAAACAAGTTTTGGGTTGGAAATTTGCTTCAAACATTCTCTCTCCTCCATTTCTACCTTCATAAACTCAGAAAGGCAAAATTGAAGTGAATGGTACCATTCACTTCAATTTTGCCTTTCTGAGTTTATGAAGGTAGAAATGGAGGAGAGAGAATGTTTGAAATCCTAAAAATGATCTGAGTAATCCCAAAAGACACTCTAAAACTTTTTACAAATGAAATATATATATATATATATATATACAATTCATAGTGACCTATTATCACTCTTAGTGATTATTCATAAAGGAGGGGCCATGAATCTAAAAAACAATTCCACTAATTTAAATATTTCTAGGGCCAATAACAATGGCCAAAGTTTTAACATATATATATATATATATATATATATATATATATATATATATATATATATATATATATATATATATATATATATATATATATATATATATATATATATATATATATAAGTTAAAACTTTGGCCATTGTTATTGGCCCTAGAAATATTTAAATTAGTGGAATTGTTTTATAGATTCATGGCCCCTCCTTTATGAATAATCACTAAGAGTGATAGTAGGTCACCATGACTTGTCCATCCAAGCAGGGTCTGATTTTCCATCTATTTCTCCACTTCAAAAGTTGATGGATAAGAATGGATTTAAATGTTTTATTCATAGGTAAAATAAATCCTTTTCATGGTGGTTTAATTATCTAAATCATCTCCATGAGGTGTCTTCAATAGGAGGAAAAGTGTCTCAATGTGTAGGGTGTTTCAATTAATCTTGCTGCAAGTTTTGGTTTGCCTTAGATATGTGCCATCTCACATCCCAATTTCTCAATAAGTTAATTTACCTAATTATCTATGGATTATTATGGTTGTTATATTTATTAATTATTTTTTAACTAAACTGTAAGTCACAAGATGTTACGTGATAGTTATATGTTATTTGATTACATGATTTCATTGTTATGAGTTAGTTGTATTATAAATTCTTTAAATTATGATCATGTTAATCATTTTTACTACATTTTTTTAATGATATATATCATGATGTATCAAGATAACTAATTTATTATCATGAGTTGGATGCAGGAGAGTTACATCCCTCAGATCATGATGGAGGGAGAGCATCATTAGAGAGGATGGCATAGATGGAGGTGTTAGGGCATGACATAGGAATGACTAGAACCCATGCACACACCACATTAGATATGTTTTTGAATTTATTTGCATTCAGATTTTATATTTTGTGTTTTAATGAGTATTAGTTCAGTATAGTACTTATATATGTAATAAATCATGTGTGATGGTATTATGGATATTTTACATAAAATTAGTGCGTAATGTTATAGTATGATTATATTATGTTACTATACTCATGTTTTTTAATGATTACAAGAACATAAATTTATTCAAATAATATCTAGTTAATATTATATATAGACTAACTATAATGTCTTTATAATGTTTTAAAACATTATCTTTTTACCATTGATACTTGGGAATATCAATACATGCTTTAAGTTATGAAGATAAAAAAGATATAAATGGTCTATATAATCTATTGATAATGAAAACAATTATATTATTATGATTGGAATAAATATTTGTCTGATCTACCATTTTGGATAAAATAATATAATAGACTTTATGTTAGTCATATTATTATAAAAGATAGTAGGTTATTATGATTACTAAGTATTATCCTAGAAACTAACTTATGATCTAAACCTAAATATTTGTTAGCATGCATAGACTATGTTGAGATTAGAAGTGCTAGAAATCATTGTGAATAATGTTAAAAGTGGAACTTATGAATGGGTTATATGGGGGTTTGCAATGTAAAAGGTCATGCAAGGATTTTAAACAAAGATAATTATTAATTGAGGAAAGTTCAAGTGAGAGAGAGATTAGGGGTTTTATTAGTTTCATTAATAGAAGTTATCTATGTTTTTAGTTTTTATTGGAATAAATAAAGTTGGATTATGCATGGTGACTACAAGTTTTGAAGTAATATGCAAGTTTTAGTTGGTAAGAGATAAATTAGGAAAATAAGGATACAAGGCGAGTTGAGGAGAATAATGAGGAACAAAGAGGAGAAGAGAAAGTGCAGAGCAAAGGAAGAGAAGGATTTATAGTTTTGTGAGTTTCAATTCAGAATCATTGAGAAGGTTGGTGATGTTATTAATTTCATTTTATTAAATAAATTATGTGTATAGTTATGGATTCCTAGGGTTTGGAAAATGAATTATAATTTTTATAAGGATATAGGCTTAGCCCTGTGGATGGATCAACCATCCACAAAACTAAGACATTATCCTTTAAATCCTAATATTTCAAATTAGCTTTGTTTATTTTTTAAATTGAAGGTTTAAATGAAGTTAGTCTTGGTAATGACATAATTCCCTAGCTTAGGAAAATTGTAACTTAGGTGGATGGTTTTATATATAAAAATAGATTGAGCTTTGTTATTATATAAACATGTCATATATATACACACTCAGTCATGTGGGTTATCAAAATATTGAGTATGTAGATATAATAAAAAAATGTTGTGTTTATCCTTGATAAAAAATATTGATCAAGTCAAATAAATGTTTGAACAGGTCTTTCTTTAAAGAAAATGTGAATATTGTCGATTTGAGGTAGTATGAATATATATATAGGATGACAGTTGATTTGGTATTATCATGTATATATATTGAATGTGTTTTAGATTAAACATTGAATAATATACATGCACTCAGTCCATGTATATATATATATATATGTATATATATATATATATATATATATATGTATATATATATATATATGTATATATATATATATATATATATATATGGTTTTTAAAAGTAAGAAAACACACATCACACACAACTATATACTTAGTTTTAACTGATAAACATATAGTTGACACATATATCTTTATTCATTCTTTCAAATAAATATTAACACAGAGTCAACATTTTAGTAGTTAGCATTTATGTATTTTGCCCTAATCGGCTTCCTTTCAAATTGATAACACATAAATCCTTTGACAAATAATCCCTATATTCTTAAGATTTTGAATGATGAATACCACCAATTTATATTTATAAATGTACCCTATTTCTAAGATATATATATATATATATATATATATATATATATATATATATATATATATATATATATATATATATATATATATATATATATATATGAAGGATCAAACTATGAATTCATAATACAAAAATAAGGATGTATCAAATGTGTGTTAATTGATAGGGAGGGGATATAATTTGAATGTTTATTCATCTTTCAAAATAAGTATCATATGTCTAAGGATTGTGTATTAATTTAAGTTTTAATGTGAAATGATATAGGTTCAAGTTACTTTTTAAAACTTGTAGTGAATTAGAGTCTTTAAAGCTTACAAATATTATTTGGAAGGTGACTATGACAAGGTCTATGAATTTTGTATTGGATGTCAATTTGATGTTATGAATACAAATTGAAACTTAGAATGAGTATAAACTATCAAGGGATAAACCAAGTCTAAGTCTATTTGGTTTACTATTATATACTCTATTTCCAATAATTCTTCTACAATTTAAGGACATAGTTTGAGAAAAAGAGGTTTGGAAATGTAGAAAATGCTATATGGATCTTGTTGTCTTTTTATGAAAAGTCAAAAGATGTTATAATCACATAATTTTTCTATAAATAAAAATGGAAAATACTTTAATATGACATAATATGAATTATGTATTAAAACATATATATTATGGGATATATATAATGCATGGTGAATAAATATACGAAATATATCTATATGAGAAATTAGGTTCTCATATGAATATATAACCTATATTTATACATTGGAATACATGCCTATAATTATAGCTTTTGAATATTAAAATTTATTCACAAAATCTTGAGGGATAGGACACTATTTTTATATGCATTAAGCCTCTCTGAATAACAATAGGTTTCATAAATGAAAGAAGTTGTTTTTGGTTTATGAGTTAATCAATATTTTAAATAAATATGATTATTGTTTGTAATTGAGTAAAATGTATAATATACTATGAAATTTTTGGTAACTACATTTGAATTTACTTATGGAAATTAGATCATGTAGTCTAAGTATATATTGTACCAATTTGGTATGATAAATAATGTAGAAAAGATTCATTCATATGTTTGATAGATTAAATGTATGCATAATATTAATCCTATATTGTAACATGTTTTATACCTTATAATATAAATAATATGTATAAATCTTTTGGTTATATAAATATTAACCAAGTATCACATTTTTGGTACTAATTAAGTAGTGATATGGACTTCACTAGATTACTGAGCATCAACAATACCAGATGAAGGTAATTTGATCAAGTTGTATGTATAAATTTGACTGATCCTAGAGATCAATAACTTTTTAAAACCTTTAGACAAAGTAATTTTTTATTAGACATTAATATCTCATATGTTTGATCTACATGTTTGTGAGATCATATGTTATAATGTATTTTATTTATGGTACACATCATGTATTATAAATCTTACAACACATAAGTACTAGCTTGTCTCTATGGATTCCCACACCATCACTATCTACCATTATATGAAGGGAGGGTCATTCCCTATTTGGGGGATTATTTGGGGGATAAATGCTTCATGGTTGGTGTAGAAAATAACTTAGATGATGTTCTTCCTCCCCATAATAGTACTTTTTAGAGACCACACTTGAGATTATCAGAGATACATGAGTTTATGAGACTCATGCTCTATCTACCCTTGTATATATTATTATACTTATTATTGAGACATAATGCTATTTATAAATATAATTAATTATTTATTGTACATGATAGTAATAACTATATTTTTATACCATCCATGGCTGGATTTTATGTAATTACTTTCCTTATGTAGTTATTGTGAACATAGGAATCCAATAAGGGGATATTAGTATCATGTTAGTAGATGAAAATAAATCCAAAATAACACACTAATGAACTAACACCTTAAGATTAATTTATATGGAGGATATTGGTGACTAAATCAAATTAAAACACAATAAAAACATGAAGAAATAATAAAATTTCTTCACCTTCTTTGGTTGCTCCAAAAGGTTCATTCGTTGGCTTACTTAGTTTTTGATTCAAAGGTCTTTGTCAATGGAGCTTTGGATATTATCCACATCCTCTTGGCATCATTGGCTTTATGGATTTTGATTGTGAATCTTGAATTAATAATTTTTTATAATAACACTATATCAAATAGCTTTTGAAATCATTTGTGCATTATAACTTTAGCTTGAGAGAGCTTAACATTATGAGTGTGAAGCCTTCTATTTATAGACTTTCCTATTTGATCAAAATGAACATGGAACATCCATCTAAAGATAAATATGTTTGGCCAAAAATCCATTAAATTTTGGAGGCTAAAATCAATAAATTACCTCATAAATATTTGGGATAGAAAGACATTAAAGAGGCATGAGAGGGCTTAATCAAATATTTATGGTAATTATGGCTTATGGATGCCACCCCATAGATGATTTCATAAAGTGTTATTCACCTTAATTTCCATTAATGAAATAATAAATAACCTCCATGTAAAATCCATTTAAGCTCTTGATTCAAATTAATTAGCTTTAAACATGATTAATCAATTTTGGTGCAATTCTTTAGAAATTGGTGCTCAATTAATCAAACTAGTCAAAATGTCATATTATTGGATCAAAATTCGACTGGAGTGGAATTGGAATATGATGTTAGATACATTAGAAAAATTATCTAATTTAGTATGTTTACAACACAAAATAACACATGCCCCTATCTTTTACAAGAAAATTGGTAAAAAAGAGCGATCCAGAGTACCTAGGTGCAAAATCATCATTTTGACTCAAAATGAATTGATCAAAGATAGGCATCACATAAAATTCATTGCCCCATTTAGGGATACGTTGGAAAAAATCAACACTTTTATATGACAAAATTGAACCATTTAACATGTTTTATTATTTTTAGTCTAAATTGTGATGTTTGGTAGAAATTGGTCTGAAGCTTGGTTGAAAGTTATTGGTGGCCACTTTTAAGTGTCTACAATTTGCCCCTATGTAAGAAGGTGTTTCAAGCTATAGGTATAGTTATATCTTCTCAAAGAATTAAAATGTCTTGTATGCCTATAAATTCAATGATAATGGATTAATTACATGATGTCCCCTTGAGGGAATATTTGATAAAAGGATGAGAAAATGGTCCCTTGAAAGAAATAAATAGGATGAGGGAACCAAACATATGAATATGATGCGTTGAAAACATAATGATTTTGAAATATTAGTTAAAATCACTGAGAATGCAAGTGGGATATGCACAATAATTTGCCTAAAGGTGGTTATAAGAATTATACCTCGATAGTGGCAAACATGGTATGACAAAATAATGATTTTCCCATAGATGGTTATAATCATTGAGAATATGGATGTGTCCCAGTGTGGAAGAAAAAACGTGATAACAATATGCCCCTAGTAGGAAAAAGAAAGTAAATGATTTTACTAAGGTGGTTATAATCATTAACCCTCAAATTGGTGAAAACACAATGATTTGCCCAAAAGTGGTTAGAATCATTGAGAATGTAGATGGGATGGTGTATAATGATTTGTCCATAGGTGGTTATAATCATTGGACCCTGATTATGGAAAAAATGATTGATTGGCTAATGATTGAATACGTGATGATGATAACATGATATAGAAGATAAATATGAATTAGGATAACTTATTAGTAGGGAGATGCTCATCTGAACTAACAAATATTAAAATTATTTTATTATTTAAAATTTTGTTTGGGATATGATTGGGATTGGATTGGGATTACTATTGATACCAAGGATGAGGAGATGTCAATGCTTCCATTGATATGTAGAATTTTGGAAGATAATTTTTTTGTTATATAATGTGATGGTAGGCATCATGATAGAACACCATGAGGATAGGGCTGAAAGATGCATAAGGACTAACTCTTGAGATCCAATATTTAAGGGAAAATAATGCACCAATGATAAAAAACTATTATGATAATATAGACATATGAATATGATTTAAGTATAAATGTATAAATAATCACCCATTGAATGAATATAGATTTAATCAAGGCAATAATACTAGAAGCAAACAAATAGGCACACAAACAACAAACAAAAAAATAAGAAAAGAAACAAACATCAGTTAGTCCCTATGTTAGTAAAAACAACATGATGAACATTGCCCTTAGAAAAGAGGCAACAAATTAACAAACAAAAAATGATGGTGAAATATAATAAAAGAGATTGGTTGAGCTATCTCCATATGCACTAAGAAAGTGGTCATTGCCTACATAGTTCCATGGATGTGATGATCTAATAAAAAATTCAAGCCAAATGTAGTTCTCCCAGGAAATGGGAAGAAAAGGATAACTGATGAAAAACAAACATGATGGATGTGATATAAGAATATGAATGGTATTTAAAAAAGGAAATTTCATGGGATAAAAGCCCAAAAAAATATGAGGAAACTAAGGAATAAGTGATTTACTTATAGCCTAGTAAGGGTTCCTAGGATCCTTAAAGCAAAGAAGTGGTCAATGTTTTTGGTTTTTTCTAAGAGAGTTTATACTATTTTTATAATATTGGAGTATCTCAACACAATAAAAAATTAGGAGACACTAAATGGTCCAATCTAAAAAAATGATGAGAGTGTGGCTTATATTACTCACAAAATGGAGAGAGCATGGCTTAGGTTGCTCACAAAATGGCAAGAGCATGGAAAACTAGAAAGGATGCTCACAAAATGGTGAGAGAATGGATTAGGGGGAGTGAGCTAACATCAAAATGAATCAAACTTGACACACATATTCTCAAAATAGGCCTAGGTCATAGTAGTTACACTTTAAATTGGAGATTATGACTATTATAGTAACCAATTCAAATGAAACAAGCAAAGATGGTAAATGGCACAGTATATCATATGAATGGCAAGATGTTACTTCAAGGCATGATAAAAAATTATTACCCCTAATTTTCACATAGGTAGTTATAATTAAGAAAAAAATGGCATAAGTCAATGATACTAATTTTATCATAGGAAGTTATAATTATTACCATTACAATGAGAGACAATGAAACAAGATATGAAATATGAAATTGACAAACTATTATCTTACTACTCCAAAATATTGCCACTATTTGGAATGTTGAATCCACTATGGAAATTAAATATAAACCTTCATACTACAAGTGTCTATTTAAATAATGGAATGGAAACAAGGTAAAAGTTCTAGGTAGGGAGGGAAAAAATAATGTGGTTGATGGGAAAGGTATGGTAGAATCGATACATGATAAGATAATGATAGGCTGGCTAGATGGTAGGAAGGATGATAGAATGGTATGGTGAAAATAATAATATTGATAATATGGTGCAAATTTAATGGTCATTATAGATGATATATCATGTCACTTAAGTATAGTACTACTTGAGGTGTATAATGTTCATCAACTCATCAAGTTCATCCCCATCTAGTATAACAAGTTTATATGCTCTAGTGCCAAAATTTTCAATAATGATGAAAGGGCCTATCCAGTTTGGTTTGAATTTGCCTTTATTTTTATTTTTAACCATGGTATTCTTTTGGTTCTCTTTTAGGAAAATATCACTAATTTCAAATTCTCTATGTTTGACATGTTAATTATACTATCCACAGAGTCAGTTTTGGTATACTTATAGATTATTGAGTATGGCCATGCATTTCTCATCAAGTAGTTATAGCTCTTATAGGTGAATTAATTGATAGTCTTCATCATCTATGACATAATTCAAGGAGATGCATAGAGAATGTTACTCAACCTCAATGGGAAGAATGGCCTTAGTTCCATAAACAAGTATGGAGTGGCTCCTATAGGGATACAATTATTGATGCAGTATACCCATAGGTTGAGGAATATTTGGAGGTGCCAATCATGGCCAGTATCATTGATAAGCTTTTTAAGGATGTTTAAAATGGTTTTATTGGATGTTTCCCCCTATTTGTTATCTTATGGGTAATATATCATGAAAAAAATGTTGAGTAATCTTGTACTCGACACATAATTATTTGATGTCTTTATTATTGAATGATCCACCATTATAATATATAATGTCAGAGGGAAAATTATAGTATCAAATGAGATGGTTAAAAATGAACTTGTAAATTTGATTTCTAGTCATGTAAGCTAGGGGTATAGCTTCAACCCACTTAGTGAAATATTTTAGGGTGCTTGTGAACTAGGAAATTGACTCAAGAGAGAGGGTTAGATCAAGTGTTAGTTCAAAATGAAATCAAAATGAAAATGACACAATAACAAACATTACATATCTAGGACTAAACACTAGGGGAAGCTTAGTAACAAACATACATATGAAAGCAACAACTAAAACATGAAGGAAATAAACTTTCTTTCACCTTATTTGGAGCTTACAAATGGCTCATAGAGTAGCTTGCTTAGATTATGCATCAAAGAGTCTTCATCAATGGATTTGTTTGGATCCTTCTCTCATTAGCACCTTTGGCTTGTGATGGATTCATCTTGGTTCAAAAATTTGGCATAATAACACTAATTGTATGAGGCTTTGGAATAATTTTTGCATGATAACTTTACATTATCCAAGCTTAAAATTATGAGTGTGAGGCCTATTATTTATAGATTTTTATAAATAATGAGAATGAACCTGAACCATCCATCTCAATATGAAGATATGTGGTTAAGAATCCATTCAATTTTAGAGGCTAAAATCAATAAATGCCCTCATTAATATTTAGAATAGAGAGGTATTAAAGAGACATGGGAGGGCTTAATCAGATATTTGTTGCATTTATGGCCTAGGGATGTCTTCTAAAAAAATGACCTCACTTGATGATGCAAATATTTAATATTAATTTTAATTAATTAAATATCCAATAATTTCCATGGAAAATTAACTTAAGATCTTGATTCAAATTAATTAGCCTTAAACATGATTTATCAATTTTAGTACAAATCCTGGCAATTGGTGCTCAAATTAATCAAACTAGTCAAAATGTTATATTGTTGGCTCAAAATTTGACCGGATTAGAATTAGTATGTGATGTTAGATGCATCTGAACTGTTATCCCATTTAGGATGTTTCCAACACAAAATATTAAGGGCACATGTTTCATGTAATAAATTTGGTAAAAAAGAGTAATCCAGAGCACCCAAGTATGCAATCATCATTTTGACTCAAAATGATCTGATGAAATTTAGCTATCTCATAAAATTCATTGCCCCATTTAGGGATATATTGGTCAAAATTGGCACTTTTATATGAAAAATTAAAGCTATTTAATGCATTTTAGTGTTTTTAAGACAAATTATGCATTTGATAGAAATTGGTTTGAAGCTTGATTGGAGATTATTGGTGGCCAATTTTAGGTGTCTACATTTTTTTCCTATTTGGGAAGGCATTACAAGATATATTCATAATAACATATTCTTAAAAAATTAAAGGTCTTACATGCCTATGACTTCAACGATAATGTATGAACTGCATGATGCCCCCTCAAAGGAACGGTTGGCACAAGGAAGATGGTAAATGGTCCATCAAAAGAAATAAGTGAGATGAGGGGACCAAACATATGAAGATGATGGGGTGAGAACACAATAATTCTAAAAAAGTAGTAAAAAATACTAAGAATGCAAGTGGGATAGTGTACAATGGTTTTCCCAAAGGTAGTTATAAGCATTGTACCCTAATAGTGGCAATGTGGTATGATAACACAATGATTTGCCCAAAGGTAGTTATAATCATTGAGAAGATTGAGTTACCCTAGTTATGATAAACAAAAAAGATAACAACATGTCATTATTTGGGCAAAAAAATTAAATTTGGTGAGAACATAATGATTTTCCCAAAGGCAATTATAATCATTGAGAAATGTAAATGGGATGGTGTACAATGATTTACCCATAGGTAGTTATAATCATTAGACCCTAATTTAAGAAAACATGATTGATTGGATGATGATTTAAAATATGATGATGGTAACTTGATACAAAGGATAAAGGTGAATTGGGATAACCTACTAGTATGGATATGCTCATCCAAAATAACAAAGGTTAAAATTCTTTCATTTTTTAATTACTCTATTTGGGATATGATTGGGAATGGATCAAGAAGGTGATAATGTTGATGTCAATTCTTTCATTGATGTATAGACTTCTTGAATCTTTTTTTTTGTATCACTTGATGGTAAGCATCATGATAGAACACCATGAGGATTTGGCTAAAATATGCATAAAGACTGACTCCCAAGATCCAATATTCAAGGAAAACAATGCACCAATGATAAAAACCATGATGAAATGTAGAAATATGAATATGGATGGATTCAAGTATAAGTGCATAATGAATCAACCAATGAACACAAATAGACTAATTCGAGGCAACATTATTGAAAGTAAACAAATAGCCATATAAACAACAAACAAATAAAGAAATAAATAATAGTTAGTCTTAATGTTAGTATAAATAACATGATGAATATTGCCCCTAAAAATAGGTGGAAAATTAACAAACAAACATGATGGGGGGAAATACAAGAAAAATAAGGGGGTGGTCAAGCTATCTCCATATGCACTAGGCAAGTAGACACTATCTATAAAGTTCCATGGTCATAATATCCAACAAAAAACTTTAGGTTAAAGGTAGTTCTCCTAAAAAATGAGAAGAAAATGATAAATGATGAAAAAAAACATGATGGATGAGATATAAGAATAGGAATGAGATTGTAAAATGGCAAGAACATGGGATAAAAGGCCAAAAAGGATGGGAAAACTAAATGACAAGTGATTTCTTTGTAACTTAGTAAGGGTTCCAAAAAACCTTAAGGCAAAGAAGTGGTCAATGTTTTTGGTTTTTCTAAATGATTTTACAAATATTTTTGGATTTTTTTTAATATCTTAAATCAATTAAGAAGGATGAGATATTAAAAGGTTTAAGAACTCAAAACGGTGAGAGCCTTGCTTAGGTTTCTCATAAAACAACAAGATCATGGCTTAGGTTGATTATAAAATAGAAAGATCATGGCTTAAGTTGCTCATAAAATGGAAAGTGCATGGCTTAGGGTGAATTCAAAATAGTGAGTGTGGCTGAGGGTGACTAAGCTAACCTTAATAAGTATCGAGTGCTACCTACATAGTCCCAAAATAGGATTGCAGGTCATTGTAGTTCCTCCTTACAATGGAGGAATCTAACTAGTGTAGCAACCAATTCAAAAAAAATAGACATAATTGGTATAAAGGCATAGTAAGGAATAAGAAATGTCTAATTGGTATGTCAAGGCATGTTAAACAAATGTTTCCCCTAGTTTTCCCATTGTTGGTTATAACTAGGATACAATGGCATAATTCAATGATACTAATTTTCTCATAAAGGTTATAATTAGTAATAAGGCTGGTGGGACACTAACTTTCCCATAGGTAGCTATAATTAGGTGTACTTGGTATAGAGAATGAAATAAGAAATGAAGGATGCAACTGTAAAACTACTATCTTACTGCTCTAGAATACTACCTCTATTATAATTCTTGAAATAACTATTAAAACTGGTCTGAATCCTCTTATTGAAAATGGTGATGGACTAAAATGAAATAGAACCAAGGTCATAGGGCTAGGTAGGGAGGAAGAAATCAACTTGGTTAATGGGAAAAGTATGGTAGACCATATATGAAATAGGAAAAATTGATAGGTTAGTAGCATGATAAGATGGTATAGTACAAATAATAAGATTGATAAAATGATACAACTTGAAATGGTCCTTATAGATAATACACTAAGTCACTTAAGTGTAATACAAATTGAGGTGGATAATGTTCATTGGCTCATCAAGTTTGTTTTTATCTGGTGTGGAAATCTTATATGCTCCTATTTCATAGGCTTTTATAATGATGAAAGGACCAAGCCAGTTGGGTTTGAACTTGCCTTTATTCTTCTTTTTGATCTTGGTATTCATTTGGTTATATTTAAGGACAAGATCACCAAGTTAAGATTCTTTATGTTTCATGCATCGATTTTAGTGGATTTAGAGTCAATTTTGATAGCCTTGGATATTATTCACCATATCCATGCATTTTTCATTAAGTAATACTAGCTCTTATAGTCGAGTTACTCGATAGTCATTTTCATCTAGGATATGCTTGAAAGAGATGCATAGAGAAGGTAACATGACCTTAATAGGAAGAATGGACTTAATACCATAAACAAGTGAGTATAGAGTGGATCTTGTCGGTGTATGGTGATTGGTATGGTATGCCTAGAGAGCATGAAATATCTAAAGGTGTTAATTAGGACTGACATTATTAATAATATTTTTGAGAATGTTGATAATAGTTTTGTTTGATTATTCATCATAACCATTTTGTTGAGGGCAATATGCCATAGAAAAGTGTTGTGTGATCTTGTACTTATCACATAGATTTTTGACATCCCTATTTTTAAATGATCTACCATTATCAAATATAATTTTGGAGGGGATACTATAATGGTAAATGAGATGGTTAAAAATGAATTCATAAATTTGCTTTCTAGTCATGTAAGTGAGGGGTATAGCTTCAACCTACTAAATGAAATATTTGGTGGTGGTAAGGATATGTTTATGGCCATCAGATGAAATGGAATTGATCTTCCCAATGAGGTCAAGGCCCCATGTAGCAAATGGCCATGGTGTCAACATTGGTTTTAAAGTCTTAGCTGGGGCATGAATTAGATTGGCATGTCATTGACACTTTTCACACTTTTTTACATATGAAATTACATGTACATCCATCATGGGCTAATAATAACTAGTGAATAATAGATTTTTTGATAATATTTCCCTATTAGTGTGTGCTCCACATACTCCTTCATGAATTTCCTATAATTTTAGTGTAGATTATACCAAAGTTAAATAATGAAATAGAGTTCCATAAAAAATACAATGGTAAAGGGTTGATCTGAGTAAGGTATAATGAGTGGTTTAGTGAATGAAGACTTTGCATTTCTTTCAATATAGGTTGGGTGGTATAATTTGGTCATGGAGGTATTTTTAAAGGTTTTATTACTAGATAGAGCTAGGACCAATAATATCAAAAATCATTGCAAAGGTTGAAGGTGTATGAGTTGGCACTATAAAATTCTTGATGAAGAATTGGTACTCTTTAGTTGTGTCTATTTGTCAAATTAGAGATCTAATAATAGCCATAGAATATGTGGTTTTCTTACTTGCCCTTGGTATATGCTCAAATTGAACATTATCAATTTTCCATTTGAGAGTGTTGGCCATGGCCTTGTATGACACTAGCTTGTCATCTTTGGTTTAAAAGTGGTATATAACCTAATTGATGATTAACTAATAATCAACATAAACATTAAGATGAGACACATAACATTATAGCACTTGTTAAAGTCTTATAACAAGTGTTTCATATTCAGCCATGTTGTTGGTACAAGGAAAGATGATCTTGAATGATTTAAGGATTAGATCACCCTATGGTGTAACAAATAAAAGGCCTACCCTAATTCATGTGCTATGAATGATCCATCAAAATACAACGTTCAATGCTGATCCTCAAGAGGTGTGTCAATGATGGTCATTATGGATTCATTAGGAAATTGGAATGCGAGCAACTTTGTATCAACAAGGGGTACTTCAACAAGCTAATCTATAATAACATTCCCCTTAATAGATTTTTAGTTGATGTAATCAATGTCAAAATCATTAATAAGCATGATCTATTTGTCCATATGTCATTGTAAATATATTTTAGATAGTAGATAATTGAAGGGATATAATTTTGAAATAATCATGGCCTTATTGTTTAACATGTAATGGCATGGTTTCTAAGCTATGAATACCATGGCTAAATAAGATTTTTCTATGTCCATATAATTATGCTCATACATGACTAGTGTATGAATTAAGTAGTAAACTACATGCTCTTTTCCATTATCATCATGTTGAGCCAAAAGTACCCCTAGGCTATTTTTAGTAGCATATATATACAACAGGGATGGCTTTCTTGACATAGGAGGCAAAAAAATAGGTGGATTCACTAGATAGTCCTTTAACTATTGAAAATATTTTTGGTAATGATCATCCTAGTGAAATGTGACTCCTTTCTTCATAATATGCATAGAAGAATGTCACTTGTAAGTCAACTATGATATGAAGCATCAGATAGATTAGATCTTAATCTAAAAACTATGGATCTAATTTAAATTAGATAGTGGTGGCATCTATATTATGTCTTGGATCTACTTTAATTCCTTGATGAGACACATTGAATTCAAGAAATTTTACCAAAGTGACTCTAAATACACACTTCTTAGGATTAAGTCTAACTTTATACTCATATAGTCTTTAAAATATTCTATGTAACACTACTAGATGATCAACCTTGGTCATTAATTTTTCAATAATGTCATCGACATAGTCTTTAATGATGTCATGCATCATATCATGAAATATGATGGTCATGGCTCTTTGATAGGTGGCCCCTAAATTCTTAAGACCAATCAACATAACTTGATAATAGAATGTTCCCCATGGATGGTGAATATTGTTTTGTGTTGGTCTTTCGATGCTATCCTAATCTAGTTATACCTTGAGAAGCATTTCATTAATGAAATCATCTCGTAACCCACTATGGAGTTGACTATCATGTCAATGTTTGGTAATAAAAAATTGTCCTTGGGGAAATCTTTGTTTATATCTCAAAAATAATTACAGATTCTAATTCCTTCTAAATTTTTTCTAACTAGCACAACATTGACTATCCACTTTGAATACTCGATCAACTGAATGCATTCTACTTACAATATTTTTTCCAAATCTTTCTTCATTAATACAAAAATGCGAGGATGCATCTTATGAAAATTTTGTTTCACTAGTTTGGCATCAAGATTTACCACAAAGTGGTGTAAAACTAAGGTGGGGTCCAAACCTAGCATGTTAGAATACACCCATGCAAATATGTCAATAAATTCCCTTAAAATGGATGTAAGGACTTCACATTCTTTATCAACAAGGGACATGCCTAGCTTGATCCATTTTGGGTTTTATAAGGACCTAATGCCAACCTCTATTGTGTCCTTCACTAGAAGGGTTGAACCATCTTCAAAAATAATGGAAAATTATTTAAAATTAGTGGTAATATTATATTCCTATGTTAGGACTTGCTTTTTTAGTTCCCCTAGGCATGATGAATTAAAGTCCCCCAATGGGAAGGATGGCCATGTAACAAAGACTGTTGGAAAATCTTGAATGACTTAATCAAAGGATTTGTGTTCTTCAAAACTAAACTCAAATTCATAGACAAGTTTATCATTGGTGGTCTCCTAAGCTATGTTTGAAGAAGGTTGAACACTCCCATCTAGTGGCACCTAAAACATGTTTTCACCACAAGACTAGCCTTTTCCTTACTTTTTCATTGGTCAAAAATCACCTCAAGGATGTTTTCACTTTGGGACCTCCACATTTTAATTATTTTCTTTAATCTAAGGGTGTTCATTGTCTCTCCAAAATAGGCTTCAAGATCTAACTTGATTGAGAAACTTGATTTATGGTCCTCTAACGAAACATTGTCTCTAAGGCCTAGAAAATCACAAAAAGCCTCATCATTTCTAAAATCATCAATCAGCATGTTGGATTCTTGCTGGTCTAGTCTATCATTTTGGGATAATACAATGGTAATGGGTTATGATGAATGACTAGTCTACGGGTACAAATAGAATGAGTGTTAAGTAGGTTGGTCTTGGCTAGGTCATAAAAAAGGCTATTTTTAGACTTTGATTCACTATCATTATCATCATCAATAGTCAATTGTGATGGAACATTATTAAGGTACATAGAGTCACCCCCAAGTGTTTTTTATCCAAGTCCATAGGGCCCTTTATATCTAGTCATGGAAATTGGCTCAAGTGTTCCTTGTTGATTTGGTCCAAGGCCTCCTCCTTCATAGTATTAATTTTTCATGATATTATTGGGAATAAGATACTTTGCATTCTCATAATAATCATCCTTCTTTTCATTTTAAAACCATGATTCATCTCCTTTGAGAGGGTTCTATTCTAGGCCAAATGTTGGTATAAATGTGATAGGTCCTAGACTATACTTTTTACCTTTGCCCTTTTTTATCCATTCTAGATGAAGTAGCTTAGATTTAGGTCTTCCAAAGGACTTTGGGTTCTATTGAAGGTTTTTAATATGAAAGGTATCATATTTTAAATACTCTCTTAGGCCATTAGGGGAGATGGTATAATGATTGGATATCTCAAGAGGTAGCATATGGGAAAAGGAATCAAGGGTATTAGGATCAATATAGTTATCCTCTAGAAAATCAAGGAGTATTTCCTTTACATTATCCTACTTGGCCATTAGATTCATGTATAAATGATAGTTATATCTCTTGAACTTGACCTCTATGTGTTTATAATGATCGTATGGATGCAAATCTTATAATATACAAACTTTTATTCCTGAGTGGTACAACTTGATACATGGGTACAATGTTGATGGGATGACATGAATTTCATGCAACCAAGGTCTACCCAAAATCATATTGTATGAAAAATCAGTATCTATCACATGGTAAAGTGTATCATGGGTTAATGGCTCAAGGATAACTGGTAAATAGATGGTGCCTTATGATTCTTATTCTTTATTATTATAAGCTTTGATCATTATCGCTTTTACTTTAAGATCTATCATCATGTACCTAAGAAGCTTGATGAGATTTAGCGATACTATGTTTAGTCCTGATCCATTTTCTATAGGGACACATTTAACTTTGTGTTTCTTTATGAAAACTTCAATGTACAAGGGATTATTATGCAATAGGCCAAAGAATGACATATCACTTTGGTTGAAGTGACTTATTAGAATGGAGCTAAGTGTTTGACCAAAGCTTGGAATTTGTTAGGGGATATTTATCTTGAAATAGTGGATTGGATAAGGAGCTCATTCAAAATATTTTTGTGGATTGTTGACATATGCAATAAATCTAGAATGGAGATTTGTGATAACATCTTCTACAATTATTCTACAATCTCAAACTTCTTTTCTTGGGTAGGGTTAAATGGCTTGTTCTAAGGTATAATGGTTAGTTGGGTGATGGGTGAAGTGGTAGATGATTGTGGGCCTAAGATGGTAATCTTTGGCCTTTGCATTGTCATTACACAATCATGATTAAACATAAGAAAATAATTTCTAACAAATGATGGTAATGGTGGGAAACCAGATAGGATAAGTCTCAATTACTAGTGTAATTATGTGTGGTCATAAGAAAATGATGATTTATTAGTATAGGGTCTAAAATAGTAATTATTACTTGCTAATGTCTTTGTATGTGGTTCCAAGTTAAGGAAAGATTATCAATGTGAGTTGATAGATTGGCATTATTTATCAAAGGTCTTGATTGATTGGTATTTAAACTTGGATTGATTGACATGGTGATAATGTGACCTCCTAAAATATGACCTGTAACCCTATTGTTTTCATGTGTAAATTCATGGTAGGTTTGTTGGTTGTTTCCATTTTAACCTTGGTTCTATCCATTATTTAAATTTTTTTGGTTTTACTATTAGTGATTCTAATAATTTGGCCTTGGTTGTTAAAATTATTATTGTTGGTGTTATGATGGCTATTATTGATGTTGTTTTTATTATTATTGCTATGGTTGGTTGCAATTTTAGGCAAAGGGGTTTTGATAGATTCCAAGGGTCTGATTAGAAGTGGAAGTACCACCATATAATGTTATCTCCCTTTTCTCCAACATATTATTAATCATATTTTTAATTTTCACACAGTGGTACAAATTATGTCTATTAACTTGATGATATTCACAAAATTCATTTTGGTGGTACAAATCAAGATAAGATATGCCTTGAGGATAATTTTTTAGTATAGGCCAAATAATCATATTAGCATAAATGAGTTTATGAAACATAGATTTTGGTGGTCACTAGAAACATGATGAATAAGAACTATTTTCCTTAGACGAGGGGTTTACAATGGCAAAGGTTGTTACATTTGTTGCAAAGGCCTAGTTTTTTGTGTTTGATAGAAATTTTATGGGTTAGAATAAATTTTTATATGCTACATGGGTTAATTAGATGGTGTTTGCACTATTTGGACATGTCTCGACTCTATTACTCCATTTTAAATAAAAATTTTATTAAATTTGAATTGGTTTGGTCTATCAATATTATTGGATTGTGTTGGTTGAGATACTTACTCTTGGACTTGATACTTATTTTGTACATTTAATTGATTGAAACCTTGATTCTTGTTGTCACTTATATTTTCACCCTTTAAGGAGATGTCTCATCTCTCCTCATCCAAATGGCACGATTGAAACACCTCTACGCTTGTGGGTAGTCTATGAATTAGGTGAATCTCTAGATAGGTATAACTCCCTACATGTACCACTTTGGATCAATAATACACCTAAAATTTATGAGATAAAATGGAGAGAGAAAACTAAAATTAGACTATCCTAAGGGAGGTGATACATCAAATAAGTTGATGACTTCCAACTATTTGCATGTTACACATGAGAATAAAGGACTAACCAAACATACACTTTTCCAATTTGACTCTTCTCACATCAATGTTTCATTATGAGGTTATGGATGAATGTTTATGCTATGAGGGATAGAAAAAAATCCTTGAATGGAACTAGTGAATGTGATAACTCACTTAACCTTGACACTTCCTAGAACACTTCACATGACCTATAAGAAGAAGCTATAAATAGGTGAGAGAATGAGACAACATTATAAGGAATCCATAGTATTCACTAATCAAGATCCATCATTAAATTAGACACAATATTAATAGTTATCTAAGAGGTAAAACTTAGTAGTCTTATTCATCAAATGGTATGCAAATGAGTATGGGTTTGCCATAATCAGGTGGAGCATAAGTTAGAAAGGCCAAAATGGCTAGTTCTTATAGAACCTAAGAGAGAGAGGAGAAGAGAGAAGTCCAAAGGTCATAATAAAACTTTTAAATATGATAAAAGGAGTTAAATATGAATGATAAGGATATGTGAAATGAACCATATGAGGTTATGAAGCATAAATGTCACCCTAAGTCATGAAACTCTTGAAATGTGGAGTAGAAGTTTTCATTGTGGCTCAAAACATTTCCATCATGATTTTCCCTATTTAAACATCCAATATGTGTGTGTGTGTGTGTGTGTGTGTGTGTGTGTGTGTGTGTGTGTGTGTGTGTGTGTGTGTGTGTGTGTGTCTATATTTATATATATATGTATGTATATATATACACACACACACATATATATACATATATGTATATATATATATAGGTATTATGATTTTAATTAATTTTAAGGTTTTTATACATGCCTCTCCATGCATTGGTTATAGTCCTACTAATCTGGAATCTCTTGGAAGTTAGCCATCACTGCCTATAGTCTAAAACCCCCTTTTTCGGTCACCCCTCACACTTGGCCTCAAAATTAGATTAAAAATTCCATGAAAATATATGGGATGGAGTGGATGACACTTTTAAATACCCGTTATGACCTTATACTACTTAAATAGATCTTAAAAATCCATTCACTTGAAGTTCTTACCCTTCTCACTATCACACTCACTATGCCAATTTTGACTAGCTAAGATGAAGTAGAAAGTAAAACCATTTATGAGTTTTTGAAAATAATTAAATTTACATGGGGATATATCTTAATAAATAATCCTCCTCCCAAAGTTTGTTTCATTCTTTGAAAACTCGTATAACCTAAACAATGTAAAAAACAATTAAAAAACCAATTTTATAGCCTACCCGTACAAACAGGTCAAAAAAAACTTGATGGGGGGAGTCATAAATATCCATATAAAATATCCAACCACTCTAATTTTCACTATGGTCCATTTTAATGCATCTCTAGCCTAATTTTCCCAATCAGGTCCTTGGAAGGGTTTATCAAGGGTTTAGAGTAGTTTTGACCTTTAGCCATTATTCATAGATATCTCACATCCAAATTTAAATAAAATGAAAAAAATAATTTTTAAAGACCCTATATAACATATAAAAATGTCTTGTATTTCCATACAAAGCTTTAGAGGAGATAAGAGCATTCAAAACTAGCCTATCGAGCTTATTTTCTCATTTCCTGCATGCTTAATTTGTCTCTGAGGAAAAAGTGCTTCATCGAGGGTTTCTCTACACTCAAAAAAATTGAAAAAATCTTAATTAATCCTATAAAAATGTTTCAACTAGTTATAATGCTCACTAAGAGCTAGAAGTGAAAGTGTCCTATCATTGAACTCTAGGCCTAACCGTGCATAGTAGGCATGAGTTGTCTTAAAGATCAAAATGGATTCTCATGGATTCACCTACAAGATAGATGATTTAAAAAAACCTAATTTATCCCTAAGAACATTTTAAACTATAGTGTATTTCTCATTTTAAGCGAGAAACAAATCTGACCCTACATTTGGCTTTGGCTTAGAACCTTGCCTAATAGGCCTGATTGCAAGTTTGAGGGTCTATGCCACCCTGTTGGGATTAATTACTCTATGAAAGGTTATTCATAATTTTTTAGGTTTTTTTAATATTCTTATTCCTCTCTAAAAATTTTAACAAACCTTTAGACCACTATTTTCATCTTGCTCTCTAAAACTTGCCAGTTTGTTTTTAAGGGGAGTGCCATCTATTTGAGATAGAAAAGAGGGCACTTTCCCTATTCTCTAAAAAACATTGAAAATTAGAGGTATTATGATAGTGGTAGGGAAATCCCACATAAAATTTTATCCCTTTTTTATTATGATTTTACCTTCTAATTCTTTAAAAACATAAAATAGATTGTAGGTAAGTAGACTATGTGCAAGGCTTCTCATGTGGACTGTATGATGCATCATTAGATCCCATTTTATTTTATTTTATTCTATGTAAAGATTTTATAGAGACAATAATTATAAATATTAATTTTTCTATGTCCATTCACCTTTTAAAATTCCTATATACCTCTCATTGTATAATTGACTAGTCAAGACAAGATACAACCTTCCTGACTATGTTTTGCTTCAAAATACTGCATTTGTAGGTATTCCTAGCTTGAGTTTGAAATTTTAACATTTAATAATCCTATATTTAATATTTACATTATCACTTATATTTTTTTAGACCTATGTTCACCTTTTATAATCCTAAACCATCCGTTAGACACATTGTCTCAATTAACTATCTACCTACAATCACGTATAGGTGACTGTAGGGGACCCTATAGGTGGCTTTTACCTCCAAAAACTATGTTAAATATTCATTATAAAAACATTTATATAATTTATATTTATTTCTAATCCTCTTTCAACAACCAATATTGAAATCTCCATGCACAACTCTACTATGGATGGTATAGAGTTCACAATTAGTTATAGGTGAACATGTGTATGATGGGACACCTGTAGGTGATCAATAAACCCTGAAACGTCATTAATAAACTTATCCTAATGGCCTCCATGCCCAATTTTTATCTATTTCACTCCATGTATCCATTCAAAACATAACATTATGCCTTAAATCACTTTGAAATGTTAAGGTCACTTTATATCTCCAAACCCTATATATTTTATTGCCTAGAAATAATGGTTCAAGGGGCATCTTTGGAAATTATAAAAATTTACTTCTACCAATCCTATTAAATCCCTCCCTTTAAAATACTTTTTCCCTCATGTAGACTACAAATTTTGATCATTAAGATGCCCCAAAACTATTGATAACCACGTTACAAGACTATGACAAAATGGCCTTAGGCCTTTATTTTCCTATTTTAGGGATTGAATCCCTAAACCTATAGTCATCATGTTTTTAATCTAAACTCCACTTTAATATACCAAATTATACCTTTAAAAGGTCTACCATGCTCCCTTCAACATGTTAGGACTCCAAGTTTAGTTTTAACACTTGTTTTAACACCTCCAAAAAGTATTTTCATGATCTATTAGCACCACTTGTAGGTGCATATTCCAATGTACATACAATAAATATGAATTTAGGTAGTGGACATGGTTATGAATATTTAAATCAATTTTTGATCCTCCTTAAATATTTCAAATAAACTCTCTTCATCATCACATACCTTATTCAGCTAAAAAACTTCTTCTAACATGCTAGTACTCATGAGGACACCTGTAGATGAGCATTTTCATTTATACGGGTGTAGGCATATAAAATGAAAAAATTGGTAACTTAAGCATGGCTAATGACACCCAATAATTAGGTCCCTCTTTCTTGCTCTCATAAACCTTATATACATACTTTTACTAATTCCCAATCAACCATGGCTTTCTAGACTTCATGCCAACTAAGTTAGGACCCTCTCTTCATGACTAATCCATCCCCTAGGCGCTATCATCTCAAGATACTATCACCTCACTTAGACACTAGCACTAGACCAGGTGTCTAGATTTTGGTGTTATTGTCTAAGTACATTTCTGGCCCCAACAGTCGATTTATTTTGGTTCCCCATCCTTCTCTTTGTTGGCCTAACATGATCAAACTCAATCCATGACCAATAGATCCCTATAAAAGCCCATTAAATGATCATTTTAAAGGGGTTGTCAAATATTATCAAGCAAGAAATAATATAATTGAAACCACTTATGAAATCTTCCCTATTATATACATATATCCATCTAGTATAGTCCTAAGCATATCTAAATCTCCACACTAGTCCCTAGTCATCTCAAGTAGACCTAGTTTAGCATTTCCTTAAATTCTCATATCACAATTACACCAATAACTTTTAAAAGGATAATTACATATGGCTAGATCCCTCTTTAGAGTATTGATATGTAAGCAATGTACCCACACAAAGGGTGTGAAGCACGTCTAGTGCATCTTATATACACTAACCCCTTTTCCCTATTTGCCAAAGTTTTGTTGAAGTACATTGAAGGCTTAAAAATAAAGAAAATTAGACCTACAAGGGTCACTATTGATATTGAAACTTTTTAAATTCATAGACAATGTCACACAAACCTATTGAATAAAACTAAAAGCTTAGACTCTCAAGACAACAACATTAGACAAGGACTATAACATTGGTGCCACTCTTATCCACTTTCATCACTCCTATCCTATCAAAAAAAGAAGTTTAAATCTTAGTTTGCGATAGTCTCCTAGTCCTACATAGTTAATACCAACCTTTGTCTCAATTGGATCAACACATTTTCAAGCTAAGTTTGATTTTTATATTAACTTGATAATTTTAGAAAGTCTAAACAACAATCAGAATTAACAAATTAGTAGGTTAATTATGGCATAATTATTAACTAATTTTACTACTTAGACCCTATTTATTTTTTAGGAATTAAATACTAATTTCCCCAAAAATAATAAATCATTTGGTTAACCTGACTTACTTCGAATTGTGCATAAAAATCATATAAACCCTAGGGTAAAATTCCTAGCTGATTTTTCCCATAAATTTTTGATTTTTTTCTTGAATATTTAAATCAAAAATTCATCTAAAATTTTAAAATTTAGTAGTAAATTTTAAAACAATTTTATTTCAAACCCTAGTTGCATTAACTAGCTCCCAATAATTTTTCAATATTAATCTAATAATTTCCTATTTTTTTACTTGCATATCTAAATCAAGAATTTGATTCAAATTCTCAAAATCAATGGTAATTTCAAAAATAATTTTATTTCAAACCCTAGTTGCATCAACTAGCTCCCAGTGATTTTCCAATCATTTTCTAAATTTTTAGTTGCATATTAAAATCATAAAATCACTTCAAATTTCAAAAATTCATAGTAATTTGAAAAAAAATATTTTCCTCAAAACCCTAGCTACATCTTCTAGGTCTTCTTCAATCAAACTTTTTCCACTCATTTTCTAAATTTTGAGTTGCATTTTAAATTTATAAAGTCATTTCAAATTTCAAAAATTCATAGTATTTTACAAAAATATTATTGTCAAAACCCTAGTTGACCATACTAGGTCCCATTATTTCTTGAGGTATCACCTTACATGTTTGTGAGCTTCATATCCTTTTTATGCACATTTCAATTTCTTGTTTAGATTATATCCATTTAATATTTTCTACTATTATCCAATTTGTTTTAATTATGCCACTTAAGTTCCTTGCATCTCTTACTTTGAGACAAAGTGCAAGACTTAGTGGTAATCTTCCTAAATTCACCTAGATTCCTTCAACTTGACCATATACTATGGATAAACAACCAATTTAGACTCTAGATATAGATTCTACACATCCAAATTACACCAATTTCAATGAAAATGATTCAAACAATGAGCAAAATGAGCATACCAATGATGATGTATACACTGATGCTCATGTTTCACCACATTGGACTACTGATCCACTTCCACCCATTGTTGATAATGAAGTTATACTCAACAAAGATTTGATCCTCCAAAGTTTTTGAGAAAGACTCCAGGACCAGCCCTGAGATCATACCCTTATCTTGAAATCTATCATGGAAGTTAAAAAATCTAAACAAGTTGAATCTCTTCAAACCACATAGCAACCAATTATAAATGACACAACATGAGTAGCTATGTCTTAGTAACTCCTTTTATTAGCCCATGCCTCTATACCACCAGTTACATCTAGTACATCCCTATCTCTTGATGTGGTAGCCCTTGTACAAGAGATGAGATCTCTTCAATTCAAGGTGCTACATCTTGAGCAAGGTGCCACTAGACCTGCGTGGGATTTAGATTGTTTTTCTCTTTTTCATACACCATTGACATGTCACATTGCCTCTACACCCTTATCACAAGGTTTTTTTCAACCCAAGCTTACTCTATATGATGGCAAGGGTGATCCAGAGACACATTTGAGAGATTTTTATGCAACATGCTTGGATTATGTACGAAATGACTAGCTACTTACCAAGTTATTTCTATAGAGTCTAAAGGATTATGATTTACTATGGTTTTATAATCTATCAAATCAATTGATTAATGCATTCAATCCTTTAGCTAACATGGTCCCAATACACTTTATTATTAACATTGGTGATAAGGTTTCATATGCTCAAATTGCTCAACAAAAACAATAACTAAATAAGCATCTCACAAACTATGTTCTTCAATATAAGACCATCTTGGCTAATATGACTAGCCCCATGACAGATCAAGATATATAGGACCTCTTCAAACAAAGTCTTCCACCAGCATTACATGAATCAATTATGTTCAAAAGATTCTCTTCCTTCATTGAATTGTGTCACACATTAAAAGAAAGATAAGTCAAACTAATTTTAATGGGAAAACTAAAGTACAATAATACATCCAACACAACTAATAAAAGTAACAAGAAAAACACATAAAAGGTCAATTTAAATGATACTAAAGGGCAAAATCAACCTATAGTCAACATGACTTTAGAGCCTCCTTATCAAATAGTTTTATTAGCACCCCCTTAGTGTACTTTTATAAACCTCCTAGTTCCTTTAGCCAGGGTTTTATAATAGATTTTAGATTGTAATATAATATCTCTCCCTCTTATTTGGTAAGTTGATCCAACAAAGCCTCTTCCAAGGGATATGATGAACGTGCATTTTTTGAATACCATAGGGAACTATGCCACATGAAAAATAGATGCATCCGTTTAAAGCATAAGATACATGACCTAATAGATTTAAATGCTATTGATCTTGGCACTTCAGTTGAGCCTCCACTGACAACACAAAAATAGGATAAAGCATTTAAAATCTTCTTAGATCCATTTTGACAACATTTAAAATAGGATACAAGGGACACATCAAGGGTTTTCCATCACTAGATACATACAAGTTACCTTCAATTAAGTTACATCCTTTGAGAAACATGATCAGTGTATACAATTCTAGAGTTCTAGCTAAACCTTCTATTACCTTCTTATAGCAAGAGATTATCAAGGATGATTCAAATTATCATCCACTCTTTATTATATATCACATTCATAATCAACCTATTCACAATGTGCTTATTGATAATGATTCTAGTCTCAACATGTGCACCATGACACTACTATAGCACTTGGGCTATTCAAATTAGGATATAAATTTGACAGACATAGTTATTAGTGGTTTTAATTGGAATATATAGAGTTCATTAGGAGAGATAGTACTTCTTTCATAGGCTAGTCTTACACATGTGGCCACACCATTCACTATAGTTCCTAGTGCAGGAGTTTTTGATATGTTACTTGATTGACCATGGATTTAGAAACTATGATTAATACCTTCTATAGCTCATATATGTGTGGAACTCATTCACACTAATCGAGTTATTACAGTTGATGAAGTTCTAAATGAGTTACCACTCCCCACTTCAGAGCCATTATCTATTTTCCAGTCACCAGTTATAGTTTTACCACTAGTTTAAGTTTTGCCACTAGTTTCATTTTCTCCTCTAGTTTTAGTTCCTCTCTCATTTATAATTTAGACACAATTGAGGCATCCACTTCTAGTACATAGGGTTCATAAACCTACACATCTTTAGGATTCTAGATAGCTTCTAACTATAGTATTCACACCCAGGGTAGTCCCATTGAGATCTCATGTATCTACACATAGAGCACATGTTTAGAGAGATTCTCCTACTTCTAAATGGGTCCCTAAGAACCCTACAATTACATGCACTTATTATAGTTATAGATGTACCCCATAGTTGGTTTTTACTTCAAAGATTTTATAAAATCTACAACATATATAGATTTTAGAGCCACAACCTCATCATTTCCATCATGCTTCACTATCACGCATGATTTCACTCCTTTATACAAGACACCATGATATTGAGTCTCACATGTCACTCATTGGTTATTATCATTTCACCTCTGTAATGCCTGTACATAGTTTATTCTACTTGATTTTACATAGCTCAAATATTTCAAAATATAAAAACAATATAACATTTCAAAAATCCAAAAACATTCAAATATGTCAAAAACAACAAAAACATTTCAATTGTATGAATCATCCATGATTTACATTAATAATACTATGGTAGGACTTAAATGTATTGTTTCATGATATTATATGTCAATTTATCTACATTACCATACTTCACTTGATCTTCTTTGAGTGTGTGTATTGAAATCTAGCTACTTGATTGTTTCACTCTACCCATTAAGGGGGCATTTATACTTACACATTCGAGACACACATCAATATGCATACCCACTAGGGAGATCTTCTACATGATTACACCATTCAAGATATGTCATTCCTACACTCCACACTCTAAGTTATCATGTTGATGTACATTATCTATTAGATTACATAGATTACTTTATTGACATATCATTAGTATTTAGCACTTGTAGATTTCTTAGCATATACCTAGTCTTGCACTAAAAATGTCTTCCATACTTTCCCTCTTGCTTTGATTAGTTAGATGTGATTGTATCTTTCCAATCTTTACATGTTTTATCTTCTTACTTAGCATAGTTTGATGTGATTGCATTTCCACTTCCTGCTTGTCTCCTATATGTGCCTTAAGAAATTTGCCAATATCTTTAGCTTTTATTCATGTGTGTGCCTTAGGACATTTGTTAATGTCCTTTCCTTATGCTCTTATATGTGCTTGTGGTCCTTGTGCCAACTTTGATTGCTCTAGTTGCATGTGTATGTGGCATTTTAACATGCCTTATATACTTGTTTTCCTATTTCAGTGATATGTGTCCATGTCCCTTATTTGCATGGCCCCTTTGCCACTCTTTTATGCTTCTTACTTATTTATTTATGTGTTTATTTCTTGATTACTTCTTTATTTTTATAATGCCATGATACACAGCATACATTTTTCCTATTTTCTTGGATGCCATGATAGACATCATGTTCCATCTCTCCTTGACCAAACTAACAAACTAACAGCTAAAATTTCTAGCTTTAAATTCTAGATTAGTACATTACACATGCTATTAATTTTTTATATATGTCTAGGAATAACCCTATTGATCTAAAAATCTCTCAATTAAAATCATGCCATATCTTGAGATATCTTATAGATTATCATTGCTATATCATGTATATTTCTAGTATAACACACTTAAAGGGCTTCTTCTTTTGAGGGTATTCATTGTAGGGTACCTATTCCTACACTTAGAAGAGGGGAAAATAAATAAGGGTTTTTTCTATAAAGATCATAAACTCCTATCAGTCAAAAAATCCATTTTTAGAATAACTCGTCATCAAACCACTTAGAACAAACCAAACAAACAATCAAGATTCTAGAATAGTGATTAGTTTTAGCTCAAGACAATAATGTCAAGGTTGGAATATAACACCAGTGGTGCTACTTTACATTTCCAATTCTCTTCTCCAAATAGTATAAAAACTAGATTTTCTAGAAATAGACAAAAAGGTAAGATCAATTATAGTTTTGTCAGCTATAGTTTAAATCAAAATCAGTAGTTTCAGTATAGTTTTGCTCAAAACATCTAGATATAGGAGAAGTATGCATGACATGATGGATATCACTTCTATTTTTATATATTATAGTTGGTATAACTTATAGATCATAATCTATGTTTAGACACCAGTGGTTGGGGGATAGATTACACAACACTTTTGCTTCTTTTCTTTTCAAATTCAACATTACCTAGGTATTCTTAGTAGTTGCATGCCTTACTCCATATATACATGGTTGGCATAATTTTAGAGTGGTTTTCCTACAAGCGTAACCTACACATTCTTAAGTTCTTGAGTGGCTTCCACATAAGCCAAATTTTTTGTTTTGGAGTGGCTTTCATACATACCTGATCTCCATCTTTTCTAAGTTAGCCAACATTGACCTATATTCTAGTACATATTTGGCTATCCATGCCACATTGTCATATTTATAGAGCATTCATGGGCTTCAGGAGCCATCTCATATGACATACTTTTTCATACCAGTATCAGTTTATAGCTTCATTTCATGGGGCAATGATGGATCCAAAGGGATAGCCTTTGTATTCTTGAGCCACCTATTTAGAGGGATTAGACACATAGTCTAAACATTGATTAGCACACACATGATCATATAGCTTCACTAAGAGGAAATGATGGAGCCAAAGGGCTAGCCTTTGTATTCTTTAGCCACCTATTTAGAGGGATTTGACACATAATCCAAACATTTATTAGCATATATATGATCATCTATTTTCACTTAGTAGGTAAAAATAGAACCAAAGGTCCAAACTTTGCATTTTTGAGCCACTTTTCAAGGAATTGAGCACTCAATTATGTTTTTGATATAAATTTTGGTACAACATCATTCAACACATACCCAACACACTCAACCTTACTCATCATCACAATAGGTTTTGTATTGGTTCATGTACATGGTGAGGTGTATTCATTCCTTTCTCTTCCTCTCTCTTACCCATATTTTCACATTCTTATTTTATATTGTATATAATAAGAATTTATCTACTCTTTATTTTCCTTTCATATATTCACACTTACATAGCATGCTCTCTATGAACTATCCAGCATTACTCAGCATCACACATGCATCACGGGCTTCACCTTTGCAGGTAAGTTCAAGTATGATTTCTATTTTCCTTTATCCTAGTACTTCACTTTGTTTTCATAAATAGAATAAAATGGGGCTAGATGTAGTCATATAAAATGTAAAAATTGGTAACTTGAGCATGGCTAATGACACCCAATCTTTAGGTCCCTCTTGCTTGCTCTTATGACCCTCTTAAGCTTACTTTCACTAATTCCCAATCATTTATAGCCTTCTATACTTGATTCCCACTGAGCCAAGACCCTCTCTTCATGACTAATCCATCCCCCTAGGCTCTATCAACTTATAATAATAGCACCCAACTTGGACACTATTACTAGACCTTAGGGTGTCTAGATTTTGATGTTATTGGCCAAGTACATTTTTGGCCCCAATGATCAATTTCTTCTTATTCCCCTGTTTCTATCGCTAATTCGCTTTCTACATTCAAAAGATGAATAAAGAAACTAAAGAGATGGACAAGGCTAGAAGTACCCAGATAAAGATTGCGCATCGTAATCCAGACGTTTGTGGGCACCCCTCTTTGGCTGTGGAGGAATGACACCTACAAAGAAAAAGAAACTTGGACAAGAAAATTTTAGATGGATAGGCAGTGGGTTTCCAAGCGAAAGCTTGTTCCCGGAAGTGTAAAAACTTCCTCAAGGGAGGTCAACCCACTGATAACAGACAGATAAAAGACTAAAGAAATATAGAATGCCAGAATATAGGAGTGATAAACAAATTAGAAATGAAAGAAAAGATCAATGATTACCTGAAAGGAGTTGTCGGGCTGATGACAGTCGCCGAGGTCGAGAATGTTGTCGGCGTCGGTTTCCTTGTCTGCCGCCTTCGGTTATCCTGCCGACGTCGGTCGGGGAAGTAACCAGCGTCAGTCAGGGTAGTGGCCTGTAGTCAGGTCTGGTCGGGTTTTTGGACTGTGGACAAGTCTGGTTTGTGAATAGGGTCGAGATAGAGTTTAGGGACAACTTTGAATGGATTGGGGGATGGTTTGGTTTTGATTAGGTGCCCTGTACAGGGTCTTTGTTGGGTAGAAAGGATGAGGGAGTTATCCGGGATTGTACTAAAAGGATGACAGGTGACATGGAGATGGATAGAGGACAGGGCCTGAGAAGGCTTTTCAGCCTCTCAGGGGGTGGAACAGAGGGAGTAGGAGACAGTAGATACCAAATAACTGAACACTAAAGAAAAGAAAAGAAATGAAATAACAGACTGTGCTTACCTTTTTAGCTTGCCGAATGAAGAGTGGGAGAGCTGTTGTTGAGACCACAGAAGACTTAATCTCTCCTCAAGAATCCCTGCACCTGTTGCTACTATTGCACGAGGTCTAGAGGGAGAAGAGGAGAATGCCCAAAACGCCAAGAGAATTCAGTTTGCGAGCTCAAGGGGCCAGGGGCTGGAATGGATGCAGAAAGGAGTCTTGAAGGCTGCCGACGCCAGCAGTATCGCCGATGTCGGCCGAAGGGTCGCCGACGTCGGTAGTGGCAGAATGGGGACAAAGACTAAAAATAGCCTCTGCCCATTCTTGCACGCCGCCAAGCGAGGGATTGTGGGAAGAACGGTCATGAGGATGCTTAAATGGGCATGGGAAGAAGATAATGAGAAGATTTGGCATAATAAAGGCTAAGAGGAAGGTGGAGGGATCCAAGGGAGGATCCAAGGTGGCAAGGGTGAGGTGGAAATGGGGCCACTTAATTGAAATATTTAAGTTATTTCAATCAAATGAGTGGAGGGGACTAAGGCCAAGGGTTAGGATATGGGTTTGAGGTGGACAAGGGGGGAGAACCAAGGTGCAGACACATTTGTGGTGTCTACATCCCCATCCTTTTCCTTATTAACCTAACAAGATAAAATTAAATCCATGACTAATATATCCCTATAAAATCCCATTTAAATATCATTTGGAAGGGGTTGGAAAATATTATCAAGCAAGCAAGAATACAAAACCACTTAGGAAATCTTCCATATTCTTTGCATACAACCATATAATACAGTCATAAGCACATCTAATTCTCCACACCCAATTTATCATTTCTTTCATTATCTATCACTATTACATGAAGCACTTTCAAATAGAGAACTACATATGACTTGATACCTCTTTAGAGTATTGGTATGTAGGAAGTGTGCCCACACATGAGGTGTGAAGAATGCCCAATGCATATTACACACACTAACCCATTTTTAATATTTTCCAATTTTTTTTATAAGTACATTAAAGTCTTATAAATGAATAAAATCATATCTATAGGGAGCACTATTGATAGAAAAGCTTTGCAAATTCAAAGACAACATCACACAAACTTGTCAAACAAAACCCAAAAAGCTCAGACTCTCAAGATAATAGCATAAAACAAGGACTAAAGTGTCAGTTCCACTCATGTCCATTTTTATCACTCCTATCTAATCAAAAAATGAAGTTTAGATCTTAGTTTTTGATAGTGTCCTAGTCCTACATAGTCAATATCAACCTCTGTCTCATTCGAAGCAACATAGTTTTAAGCTAAGTTTGATTTCTCTCTATTTACTTAATATTTTTAAAAATTCTAAGAAATAATCAGAATTAACAAATCATTAGGCTAATTATGTCATAATTATTTATTGATTTTACTACTTAGGCCCTTTAACTAAATTAGGAATAAAACCCCAATATTCCCAAAATAATTAAATCAATAGGCAATATATGAAAGTGTGGGTAATTATATTATTTACACCTCATAAATAAACCAAGACTCTTTACCAATTTACCAAATGGTTTCTCATCATTATGATGGTCTTGGATCCAACTTCAAAACATCTATTCCATCATGATTTTCTTCCTTCATGGCATCTATACATGTTCATTAATGGTGGAAGATTGTAGAAGATTGTGTTGACTATATTCTCATGCTTTATATGGTGTCCCTTTGGTTTCTCCTATTTTTTCATGCTCCAATATCCTAATCAAAACCTTAAGACCATAATTAATCCTCCATGAATGTATTTCATATCCTTACATAGCTCACCTAGCTAACTTATATGGTAGTTACAAAGCAAACTGACTGTATGATAGTTATGGTTACAAACTCATGGAATGTTTCCTTGGAGGATGAGATTGAAAGGTGATGGGATTGAGAGGGAATTTAAAACATGATAATTAAACCATTATAATCCTATGGAACCATGATCAAATCATGAAAATCTAAAAATGGTGGAAACATGCCTATCATTCTCAAACAAGACTAGTCTAAAAATATGAGGTGATTTTCCTATCACAACACCTTGAAACATGAAACTAAGCATGAGTAAAATTATAATGCATTGTTAACATCATCTAAGATCAATATTAGTAATTGGATTATATGAATTTGTTTAAACCAAGACAAAACCTATAAGGTACAAAGATTAACAAGCAAAATAGATAAGTCAACTTCTTAGAAATCATTCGTAAAGTATAGGTCACCATTCCTTTGGAAATAAACATAAAATGGAATCTTATTTATTTTAAAAGACACCCCTACTATCATTTTTATTGAAACCTCCTTTAATAGTTGTAGTAAGTATAAACTTGCTAGCTAGTTTTGTGTGTCTAGAAGGGTGAAGAAGGAATATAATGGTTTTAGCTCAAAATTGGCACTTCTATAGAATTTAAAATGTGTAATTGAGATTAGGGAATGTAGAGGGACATTCCATTTCCTTATCCTATGTGTCACCTTCCCCCATGAGTTGTAAAAATGCCAAACTCATCTCTTTTCCAATGAAAATTGTTCTTTCTTATGAAGAACCTATCAATTTTTAGTTATGATTAGTTGATTAAGGCATAATAGGACACATGGCACATGACATCACCTTTTTTACACTTTCACTCTTCCCAAGGGGTTGGTAAAACTCATTTAATGCTCATTTTAACCCTCAAAATGACTCAAAAAGACATAAGGAATAAAATGACTAATGACCAAGGCTAATATGACATTAAATAACATCAAATGACTTATTATATACTTTTTAAAATAATATTATACCCCTAAAACACCTAAAATTTATGTTTTTACCTATAAGGGTCCTATTTTGACCTATAGGGTCAAATTTGGTCAACAAAATGGTGACTCATAGGGGGAACATGCCTGCTATGCTAACTAGAACAATATCCTTATCAATACATTGAGTTTAGGGAGTCATTTGAAATAAAAAAAATAAGTAGACCTTTAACCATTAACCACAAGCTTTGATTAAGACAAGACCACTTGACTTCCTCAACCACACCAAACAAAGGACACACATAAGTAAAGCAAACACACTAACAAGACACACACATGTGCTAAAAGTAATTAGGGAAAATAGGAAGTGAATAACTATATAAAACTAAAAATTAATCGTACCTCTCTTTCTAAGATCAAAAGGAAAGTTTCTTGCATCTCCTTTTTCATGAGATGAATCATGGTGCCAAGAATTTTGCTCTTTTAATTGAACACTTGATATATCAAACCTACTTCTTGAATCTTCACTTGATATGATTTAAAATATACCATCTTTAAATAGGTCTCAAATGTAAAAGTATTCCTCTTGGCCTTGTGCACATATCTCATATTATTGCTCACTCTTCATCTCATGATCAACTTGTATCTTTTTTGTAGGCATGGTTTCAAGATGGATGGTTTATTGTTCTTTGGAATATTGAGACCAATAAATTCTTGGTTTGACCTCCAAAGGCTTAGGTGAACTTTTCTTTGGATCTTTTATGACATTTTGAAAAAGGTCATCTTGCTTACTACCACTTGTAATCAACTCCAAGGCATTTGTAGACCCCTTAAGAGACTCAAACTCATTATAAATGTTTTAAAAATAATACCAAAATTCCTCATCTTATTTTTTATCAGCATCATAAATTGTAACAAAAACTTAAACTCCTTCATCTTCTTATTTAGAACCCAAAATGACTTCATCCGAGATTTCTTATTTGACACAAAGAAGGCATTCTTCTTTATCAACCAAAAAAGAAGACTCAACATAAGAGCTCACCTTTTACTTAGAATTTAAGATCTATTGAGGACTCTCAAGTTTTATCTCAACTATCATAACCTAAATTTGCTTCTCAGGGGCTGAAATATCTTCAATCTCCATCTCCTTCTTAGTGATGCCAAGACTAGGCATCTTGTAATCATGTGACTTAGCCCAATGAGGCTGCCAAGGAGTTACATTTTATTCAAGAAATATTTATTAATTATGCTCAACCAAATGCTCCTTTTTATATTCAAATACCATATGTCCATCAAGACAAATGGTGATGGGGTAAGGAAAAGATGAACTACTTGGTGGAGGTAGAACATAGGACTCAAAATCAAGTTGAGAATGCATTGTAGGGAATTATTTTGGGAGTTCTTGAGGAAGGGTAGGTAAACCTTGGGCTAAAAAATATTGGTTATATTCCTTCCACTTGATAATAAATTCATTTAAATCTAATCAAATTTTAGTACTCTCTTAAGGGATGTTTATATGGGGTATGTTTTGGCATAGGATCTTCTTTTGGGTCTAAACCTTCCATCACACCTTGACTTAGTAATTTCATCCTTGACTCTAACTCTTCAATTTTCTTGGCTAGGTTATCTTGGAAAAGTATCTCTTAAAGTTGATATGAATCATAATGAGGATAAAGAGTATAAGAGGGATGATATGGAAGATAATAGGTCTCTTAAGGAAGGGTAGGAGGGACTTGTATAGGATCAAGCTCTTTACTCAATGTCACACTCCTTATCAAGGCTTTTATCCTCTTTATTTCTCCATGATTTCACTATTTTTATTATAGATTAGGGTGTTAGTATTAGGATTATATTATATATATGGTGATGAAATTTTAGGAGTGGATGAAGTGTTCAAAAAACTTGGAATCTCTTTAGGCTTGGATTCTCCACCTTGTCTCCAACTTAGGATTTTCATATCTAGAGATTAGTTCTTGATGTGGGGATGTAGTGGGAGAGGGAAATGAGGGATTAAGTTCCACTTCATTTACTAATAATATGGACTGATTCAATTTTCATATTGTCCAACTCAATTTTACTATTAAGGTTTACTTCAAAAATAAGGTTTGTCTTCCCAATTCTCTCTTCCAGTTGATTGGGAAAAAGATTGCTTTGATAAGCTTGATTGGGCTCATTAATAAGGGTCAAGGTAGGACTGATATCTATCTTGGGGAAGTGGATATTAAGGTTGATAGGTCTAGTGAGGCTACCTCTCATGAATTTTTATCTTATCTTATAAGGATGAAACTAAGCCACTCAAATATATCATCTCACTTGTGAGCCTTTGCCAATTGGCTCTCTCAATAGGTACCCACTCTCTTTTGACTAGATATAATACATATCTCACTTTATGAATGAAATTAATAGGAATATCCTGATGATGTCCTCTTTGTGTGTCAAGATATATCATGTAATTTTCAATATCCCAAGAGAGTTTGCTTGAAAGTGGAAATGGATTGACATGAGAAGTGACTAGGTTGACTAGGAGGAGAAAAAATATTAAGAAGGATAGTTTATAGGGCTGATAAAACTCATAAAAAGGTTGATAATATTAATGTTCAAGTTGATAGGGATCATGATAAGTCTAGTAATATTCATACAAAGGCCTGTTAGGGAATTTCATAAGCTTGAAATGTCTCACCAACTTTTGTAAAACAGTACTCAACACCAAGATCAACTATGTAACTTCATTAGGAAGAAAGAACACAAGGAATGATTATAAATAATATTCAAAAGGAATACATAGGATATTTGACCAAATTATGTAACTTTTGTGTCACTATTGATGCTAAGATAGATTCCTCCATAGGTTGATGTGTTTGAAAGACAACGCCAAAAATCTTCCAACTTCCTAGACTAAGATTCCCACTGAACATGCCAAAAAACTATTATCACTTGGATTTGCACCTTTTGAGGAGATTTATTATCTCTCATCATCCAATTATCATAATTTAAATACCTATAGGCTTGTGGGTAGCCTATGAATGAGGTGAATCTCTAGATAGGGATAACTCCCTTGATGTACCCACTTTGGATCACTACTACACCTAAACATTTTGAAGGAAAAAGGAGAGAGGAAAAACTAAAATAAAACTATCCTAATAGAGGTTATACACCAAATAATTTTATGACTTCTAACTAGATGCATGTTACACATGAGAATAAAGGACTAACCAAACCTATACTTTTCCAATTTGACTCTTCTCACATCAATATTTCATTATGAGGTTATGGGATAAATGTTTAGGCTAGGATGGCTAGACCAAGAGGCCTTGGGTAGCACTGGTGAATATTATAACTCACTTAACATTGACACTTCCTATAAAACTTCACATGGACTTCAAGAAAAAGCTGAAAATAGGTGAGAAAATGAGACAACAT